>JAGEOH010001103.1:0-25000 GCA_032207245.1 Pardosa pseudoannulata
TTTCTCGCGGTGCTGGCTCTGCTCTGAGTGATGGTTAAAATATATATCTTTTACGTTACCTATGTTTACAAATATTTTTTTTAGTTCGAAATAATTTTATTTGTCAAGTCATGAACTTGTTATTTTCACTGCTTCACTCTGCTAGTGTGAAGCAGTAATAGAATCGTTGTATTAACATCAACTTCTCCGGCCTTACTTAGTACCCATTTTCTTTTTCGTCTGGCATTTTCTAATGCTATTTTTTCCTCACAACTGCAGTTGTGAAATGGTTGTAAGGGTGACATTTTTTAAATCCTTATATAGAGAATAAATGGTAAAATTTGAAGTGGTTGAACTGGAAGTTTACGTAGAAAGAACTTCTATAGTAGCTGTTGTTGAAGTCTATGAAACACTGTTTACTGTTATTTCTCCATCTTTTTTAGATAATACTATTTTGCGTTTAACAGCCTTTTTCCTTCAGTGTCAAATAGTTATTTCGGCAGGTTAGGGAATGTCGCTTTGGATACTTTTTGAAGACTCTGTACCACATCTTCAGGATTTTCCTCCAGGCACACTTCATAGGGGCAAATACTTCGACATCCAAAGGTATCAGGGCATGGCTTGAGTTTGATGGGATGCAGTGAATGGTGATTCTATTGTCCATCACTTGTTTTACTATTTTATATGTCAAGTGACCATCGAATATCAAAATAATGGGTTTTTTTCAAGGTGTTCCACTTGTTTGAGAAAATGTCCCATCCAAGAAAAATGTCCCATTCAAACATTGTATCATGCATCCACCTTGACTCTCTGCAGCTATAGAATGCTCCAGGTGATCCACCCTTGGTCCAAGTTTCATATAAATTTAGACTTTTGTACACAGTGAAAAGCGGAAAAAAATTTCCAGTTGTACATGTAAATACATGTATTTTTAGGCTTACAAGCTCAATTTTACTATTATTGTATTAATTTACTCTTTACTACAGCAAATAAATTTTTAAAAAATACTATGTAATGTTATTTACACTAAAATTGAAGGGGTGGTTCAAATCATAGCATCAAAAAATTTAGAACTTTATAATAAATCGTTAAGCTAACCAATACCCATTTTCCCCCATCATACAATAATAATCATTAAACGTAAAATATTTAAGATATTTCTTGCTTGTGTTTGAAAAACTGTTGTTCAGAAACCCTTTCAGTTGATTATTGAAGTTAAAAGAAATAAAATATTACTTTTTTTAAAAGTTTTTAAGGCCTTAGTTAAGAAGAATGTATTCCTGACTTGCAAACAAGACAATCTAGGTTGACAGATGCAAAATACAAAACTTCTTAGGGAAAATAAATGTTGTCTAACATGCCAACAAATGTCTAAATATATATTACAAAGCTAAAATATAATTGTTAAAAGTTATGATGTATGTTTTAAGTAAATTTTAAAAAATACCCATTTTAAATCACCAGACCCTACGTATTAGCATACACCTCAAGTATATAATCTGCGAGGAATTTTTAAATATCCATACCTGAAATCTACAAAATTGATGATTTAAAAAACAATCAAATCCTAACTTAAAAGAGGAATGAAGAAGCTGAATCTCAGCAGAAGCCTGTAAAGTAGTTTTCCTGCCAAGGTTCTTGAAGATCACTTCTTTTGATTGCGTTTTCAGATTATCTCTAAGGCGTCTATATTCTTTGGCCTTGTTATCCTAGCGATCTTCACCTTTTTCAGCTTCTTCTCTGCCCTATTTTTCGACTTTCTTCTTTGTTTCCCCTTCGTTGTGGTTTCCTCTTTGGAAATGAGGGTACCCCTCAAGAAGTTGTTTCTTCTGTTTTTTTTTTCCTGATGTTTACATTACCAACGTGTTTGTTAGAATTCCCGGAAAGGGGATCCTGGTAATTAAGGGAAGCAACAAATGCATTACTTTAGCCCCTGCTTTGGATAAAGACGTGGGTATTTGTGGTCTCCTGTGCATCAATCGTATGGCCAGTCTTTGACTTAATTGTTGGGCTTCATGGTAGGTTGTGTAATCAGGGTCTGAATTTATTTCTCCAATCTTTGGTTCTGAAAAAATTTCCTCATTGGGCACCTTCTGTCAAGCAACTGGAAAAGTGCGAGATTTTTTACTGTGCATTGTGAAGAAGGTACTCTTACAAACTGTTCTTTCATAATTCATAAAACGAGGATAGCAAATGTTGGCGAGATACGGACGAGACAAACAATTAAGATATGCTGCTTGAGGTCAGAGATAGAAAACAATCTGAAAGTTTAATGAAGTATACTGCACTTGAGGTTATGGCAATCTCTGTCTCTACTCACAGTATTCTGAAAATCTCCAGAGGCATTATTTCAGAACGCAACCTATTCAACTGTAGTGAAGAAGAGATTTTAACGGAATGGATAAGGAAAAACGTTTGTGGTGCTAAAAGAATTGCCCTAAAAAGCGATGGCAACTCAATTCTCTCTAAACAATCATCCTTATCTGTGAGTATTTGTTCCCAAATAAGCTACTGAAATGATCATATAGTTCATTCTTACATCGCAGGTAATTACTAATCCGATATCACATTTAGCTGTCTTAATAAATATGTTCTTTATAACTGGGCACTTCCTCTGGTGAGGGTCTAAAATATTAACGTTACATCTAACCATTTATCTGTGAGACGAATATTGTTCTAAGAACTGTACTTCTAGAATTATTTCGGGGAAAAAGGAATGTTGTTATATGAAGTAGTCAAGATCATATGAAGCTACTAAGGGAAACAGGGGGGGCAGCTCAGGGTTATTTATTAATGGCTTCGTCCAGGAGACAAATGGGTACTATTCTAGGGTTAAAAGCTAAAAATCTGTTGTCCAACCAAAAAACGAGCACTTTGAATAAAATCTCAAAAAACCTTTTTAAAAAACAAATTTCGATGATAATCTAGAACTATATACTTCGGACACAGGTGAATTTATGAAAGCTGATAAACATTTCACGGCAGCAAATCTGCCTGCTAGTAGTAAGAACAATCCGTCAGTTTCATCTTTTCAGCCCTAATGGTTTCATTCATTCTTGGAACTGTCGAGGGTTCATATTTCCGATATCATGACAGGGTGCGTCCGGTTCTTAGAAGTTCTTATTTTTCATTTTCGATTTTTAAGGACAGAAAACAGGCACATACCCTCAGCCAACCAACGCAGAGTTTATGACTGAAGAAAGTCATGGGGGGGGGGAACGCTTCAAAACAAGCCGCAGTCTCGGGACTCTGCCAATTAGAAAAGGCTGGGTTAAAACTATCATACATTTTTTTGTATTCTTGATTTCAGTATTGACGCAGCAGCGTACTAGTTAATTACATGTACTGTGCATTTTGAATTAAAATTTTAAAATTTGGTAGTAAATTACTTTTTAACAGAAGACTTCCTGCATTTTTGTTTAAAATTTGAAAATTCGACTCACTCAATTGCCCCTGCGGTTTGCTAGGGGATTCACATTACTTCACAAGGTAAAATGCTGTTTCATTACTAAATACATAAAAAGGAAATCAAGTTAATCTTTTTTTCAATATTATAAACAGACTCTTTGAATGTGTGGATACTTGATGAAATAGTTAATGAACTTAACAAAGTCTATTCCTTCATCCTTTCTACTGTTTCGAAGTTTCCGGTTTAATGATAATAGTATTTATGTGAATATTTATTTCTGATGTTATTTTTTTTCTCGAGTTTTTCATTATAGATAAATAATGTACTCATTCTATTTGTAATCAAATTTAGTTCTGTGTGTAATCTTCAATTAAGACCTCCTATTTTATTGTAAAAACTATGTTAAAACAGAACACATTGTTAGCGTATGTTGGAATTGTTTTAAATTAATATTGTATCAAAGTGTAAGGGTTATATTGTTTGAAATTGTGTTCTAAAATTGTATATATATCTTCTTTTTCCACTGTATTTCCATTCACGCTGGCAAATATATTTGCATTTGAGATTGTTTTTATGGGAGAGAAGGGAAATTTTATAATTTCAACAATATAGTTTAAAGGGTATTTCGACAGGAGTATCGGATCCTCATTCTCTTGAGTGCTTACGTGGGCTTTAATCCAGTAAATTTTGAAGTTTTATATTCCAAATGGCTTATCTTAATCTGAATTTTAATTTAATAATTTTTTACTTTGGTACTAAAATTTATAAACTTCTGATAACGGAGCTGCTATTATTAGTGTTAATTAACAGATTATTTTCTTGTCTGGTTGCGAACCGATGAATTACAAATTCAATAGGCGTTGCCTCTGACGGGTAAACAATATTATATTTATTTAATCTTGTTGTTTTTTCTTGTTTGACATTCATGGCTCAAATCTGCTTTGTCATCTATACGGCTTCCGTGAGTATAAATTGGGACTATTTATAAATCAAAAGTTATTCCATGTTCATCTGTTTCCTAAAAATCTAGATTTCTTGGAAAGCTAATAGGATCGATGTTGTTTTTCTTTTTATTTACGATTTTTAAGGAACTTAAACTTTCTTAATTTTTATAAGAGGCACTTCACAGCTGCTTCTTTTTGGTCCAAGTGCTTAAAAAGTCATATATTTTGCCGCCATTTTTTGTCGGTGGTATGAAACTCTCAATCCGAAGGGTGCCATTGTGTGTGCGAAAGAAATGTATTACAAAAAACCAAACTGTTATTGGTTTGCTGTATCACGCGCTACTGATGGCGATACGCATTGTTACTGTAGTACTACACAGTTTGCTTGCTTTGTATGCGATAGTTATTTTCCCCCACTTACCAGTGGCTTGCATTGCATCTGCATGATATACGGAAATATGGCCGAACGCTTGTTGGAATGATTGATGTGTAAAATTTGAAAAAACATTTAAATAAGCCAGTAAAGTTCGTTTTTAAGCCCTGTGAAATATATTTGAAAAAAAAGTGCCAAAAATGGAAATTTTTTTTCTTTTTAATTTTGTTCATTATTATCGTCAAAATGTTATAAATGGATTATTTTTGAAAAAAATTTTAAACGAAATAACTACTGTTTTCAATATTTTCATATATATATATATATATATATATATATATATATATATATATATGGGAAATGTTAATGGATTATAGTAAATTTTGTTAAAATTACAGCAAAATAAGTCGAATGATATATTTTTCTGGATAGTGTGTCGAACTCCGCCTCTTACAGCACTGCTTTTCTAGAGCTCAAAAGGCGTGTTGAATGAACGTCTATCAACTTCCGTAGTTTTCAGTAGTTTTCCTATGAACTGCAATTTCAACTTGCACGAGTTTCATGATTTCCTGTTCTACATTTATAAAACTAGCCTTGGTCCGGATGGGATTTCTCATCAAATGCTTCAGAATCTCTCATGATGCCATTGAAAGTATCTTGGAGCTTTTTAATAGAATTTGACGCTAAAATCTATACTTGCATGTTTCAGGAAGCCATTCTTTCCCTTAGTCTAAAAGTGGGGAAAGACCCTTTCAGTTATTGGCCTATTAATTTAACAAGTTGCAATTGTTTAACTTTCGAAAGAATGGTTAATGCCCAGTTAGTAAGTATTCTGGAAAATAACCAGGATATTATGGTTCAGCAGAGGGTATACAGTAGGACAAGACCCACTTTAGACAACATTGTTAGTCTAGAAATTGGAATCAATCAGGTTTTGTTCAAAGGAATAATCTCGCTTCTATTTTCCTTGATATTGAAAAAGCTTATGACCGTACTTGGTGATATGGCATTATACGCACTTTACATATTCTTAGTCTACGTGTAAATCTTCCAATGATTATTTAAAAATTGTTTATATAAAGGAAGTTTTAAAGTTCTCGTAAAACTACTATCTCAAGATTTTTTATACAAGTCGAAAGCATCCCAGAAGTTAGTGTTCTTAATGTAACACATTTTACTATTCATTTCTCTAACATCTTATTAACATTATTACAACATCTTAATCTATTTCTCCCAAACAAAGCAATTGTGTTCACTTTTGTAGAAAGGCGGGAATGCACCCTCATCCCACTATTCACATGCGTGATATTCTCCTTCCTATTGTTGATGAGGGTGATAATTTGGTGTGATATTTGGCAGTAAACTAACTTTGATGCTACACATTTTAGATCTGCAGAAAAAAAGTGAGAGGCTACTGAATATACCCAAAATACTTTCAAATACTTCTTGAGGAGCTGATACCACCTGTCTACTCCGAATTCACCAATTTTTGGTATTTCCCCGCATTTATTATGGTTCTGAGAGTTATAGCTCTGTTTCTAGATCGGCTCTTTGTTGGTTAAATCTAATTCATCCCGCTGCCCTCAGTATCTACTGAAGAGCATTTCGTATTTCTCCTCTTCAAAGTTTATACGTCACTTGTAACCAGCTTCCTTTAGATTTAAAACCTTTTCTGAATTACTATTTAAAATATCTCTCCGTCACGAATCACTTTTTCAAAATTTATTATGTTGGTTCTTTAACCCCTTCCGGTAAAATGACGAGCCTAGCTCGTCATTAGTTTTTCATTCCATACCGAACAATGACGAGCTACACTCGTCATGCGATTAAAGTTACTGTTAAATATGATAATTAATTTAGTTTAAAATTTCTAGTGTACTGAATTTGGCAACACTTTTATCACTTGTGAAAATCACAAGTCACTATTGCATATTGTTTACTTAGAATTTCTTGGTACAAGTCATTGCCAAATTAATGAGTCAGAATAAAAGAAAACCTACTAAGAAATACCGTGTGTGTTACAAGAATCAAATTAAAAGTGAGACTACTTGGCGGTGTAAACAATTAAGAATTCCTTTGCACTTTGTTTTGAAAAGTACCACTAGCTTGAAGACTATTATCTATATACCTTATCAATGTTTTGCTTTGATATTTTCTTAATTTTACTGTTTCTGATATTATTTAACACTATGTAAAAAGTGGATTTTAATTAAGAATATGAAAGAATTGTAAAATGAAACAAGTTTTTTAAATAAAAATTAAATGGTTATTTCATACCCAGTTTTTCATTATTAAATCATACGGGAAGGGGTTAAGGAACCAACCTTCATTAAGGAGAATTTTTAGCGCTTATCCCTCGTGTAGCCCTCTCCCCCTTTTTTTGCGAAAGAACGTAATCTCTTGCATATGAGGTTAACCTTGAAACATTTTTGTAGAATCATTGAATAACATCATTAAACCTTCTCGAAGCGTTCCACAGCTTCGTATTACTGAAGATCTAGTCTCATTTAAGAAAGAAATTACCGACCGTGCTGTTTTTAAACAAATTTATTTAGTTCATCGTAATAAATTCAAGAATTTCCTTCCAACTTTTACGGATGAGTCAAAAGCTGCTGGTCGTGTTGGCTGCTGTTTTGTGTATAAATGGACCGCTATTTGTTTAAAACCTTCCTATGTTTTGTTCCATTTATAAATATGAAGTTGTTGCCATTCTTCGCGCGCTTCGTTTTGTTTAATCTTCGGACTACCATATATTTTGTTTGTATACCGATTTCATCAGTGCTCTGGAACAACTTATATGTCTAAAAAATACCCATCCGCTGATAATTGAATTCCTTAAGTTGTGAAACACTTTCTATTGAAAAAGGTACGATGTTATATTTTGTTGGATTTCAAGTCAAGTCGATATTGCTGGGAGTCGGCTGATAGACTGCGATGCGAAGATCTCTTCTGTTACTTTAGAGCAACCTATTCCTTACAATATTTTAAAATTGGTTTCCAAATACATTTTATACTTGTTGGCAAGAATCGTGGAATCAGCAAACCCCGTGCCATAAAAGCTTTTATTCGTCCGTGGCCAATTCTACCTTATATATGCGCGGTTTGGTTTGGTTTTTGAGTGCTACGGTCTACTTTTTGCAACACGAGGGCTAATGAGACCGGGACCTACTGCTTAAAGCCGAATCCGAACGGCTACGAACATCCATACCATAGTGGGATTCGAACTCCGGTTCCGAAGGCCAGCACCCTAACCATTCGCCCATCGTTCGGCTATATATGCGCGGATGTGATTTTAACCCGTCGAAAGTGGTTTATCCCTGCCATCTCCTTATTAATGAAACAGGTTTGTATTGCACCAACTGTTAGAATGACTGCACCGTTTCTAGTATATTAAATGACTACCCGAATTTTAATAACCAACGTCTTTTAGTTACACAAAAAATTGTTTTAAACTTGTGTGGTTTGGTTGGGGCAACCTCACGTCACAACCTTTTTATTCAAATTTTAAATTAGTAACACATTCTTACACAAAGAATGAACTTTATTAGGTTATGCACGCTAGTACACACAGTACATCTCTAGCAACTAACTGCCACACACAGCATTGCCAGGTTCAGAAGTTTCAGTCAGTTAATAAAGAAGATTAAAATAATAAGTCAAGGAGGAATTAAAAACTCAACACTCCCTCCAATTCCTACTTGTCAAAAATAATAATAATAATAAAACATTATACACTTATAAAAAAATACACATCAAAAGAAAATCAATCATTAAAAAAATATCAATTTAACACATAGTAAGACAGTTTATCAGAGTTCTAAATTTTTCGAATTTATCTCTAGGCAAAGCCTTTGTAAATATATCAGCCAACTGTTCATTACTGTTGACATAGTCGATATTCACCGTTTTATCCTGGTATTTTTCACGGATAAAGTGATACTTCACATCAATGTGCTTAGTGCGTTTGTGAAGCACAGGATTTTTGATTAGTTTTATGGCACTTTGATTATCAATGTGCAAAACAACATTTTTCTTACAAAATGATGCTTCATTTATGTCGCATAACAGTTGGCGGAGCCATATCACTTCTTTCACTGCAGTAGACGCTGCTATATACTCTGACTCAGTAGTAGATGTTGACACAGAAGATTGCCTTGTAGTGTTCCAAGTAATGGCACCATTCGATAACAAGAAAATATATCCAGTCGTGGACCTTCTGGTGTCTAAGTCACCAGCAAAGTCTGCATCAGAATAAGCCACAAGATGAGGACTTTCTGTTTCTGAGGTGTACTGGATGCCATGGTATGGAGTTCCTTTCAGGTACTTCATGATTCTTTTTACAGCATTCCAATGTATTTGGCTGTACTTATTTTGGAACCTGCTTACAATATTTACAGCATATGTGATGTCAGGTCGTGTGGTCGCAGAAAGAAATAGCAATGACCCAACAGCCTCACGATATGGTACAGTTTCCTCTAACGTTATGTCCGGTTCAGATGACAAACAAACATTGGGATCTGCTGGAACACTGACTGGATTGCAACACTCAAGATTGAATTGCCTTAGAAGTTTTTTGATGTAAGCATGTGAATGGATGAAAATTGAACCATCTTTGTTTTGTTCAATTTCAATTCCAACAAAGCAACCTGACTTACAAATAGTGGCTTCAAAATTCTTGTTCAAGTTTTCTATGATGTCTCTCAGAATTCCTTCATCTTCGCACAGTAAGAGAACATAATCAACATACAAAATAAGAACAACTTTCCTACTTTGGAAAACACCATGGTATAAACAAGGATCTGCCATGCTCTGATTGAATCCATAACATGTCAAGAAATCTGAAAACTTTTGGTTCCAACATCTTGATGACTGTTTTAGACCATATAAAGACTTTCTCAACTTGCATACCAAATTTGCATTAACATCTAGACCTGGAGGAGGCTGCATGTAAATTTCTTCCTCGATATCACCATGTAAAAATGCCGTCAAAATTTTATGTCACACTGCAGCATTTTCAACTTCTTTTGAGCAGCAATTGCCAGGACTGTCCGTATAGTGTCATATCTCGTTGTTGGTGAAAATGTTTCACTATAATCAACTCCCTCCACTTGTGAGAACCCTTTTGCACATAGGCGAGCTTTAAAACGTTCTATCTTTCCATCTGGTAAGTACTTTATGTTGAACACCCATTTTGATCCAACAATATTCTTCCCTACTGGACATTCTACCAATTCTCAGGTGTCATTTTTCTGCAGTGATTTGAGTTCTCCTCCTATTGCATCTTTCCACTCCTTTGATTGATGGGAGTTAATTGCCTCTTCATATGTTTTGGGGATCTCAGCAACATTTACTTCGTAGCGGCGGGGAATTCTTAAGTTTTGCCTTGGTCTAAGATCATAAGGGGATTCTTCATCATCTGAATTCTGTGATATATTAAGTGTATCACTTTCATTCGTTGGTGGGTCTGTTTCAGTCTCTAACTCATTGGCAATATTTTGGTACCCAGAGCTACTGAAAGAAATTGTCTCCTTTGAATGAATTTCTGGTGCATTTGCATCTTCAATAAATGAAACATTCCTTGAGATTTTTATTGATTTTGACTCGGGATCAAAGAGTCGATAATTTGGTGAATTTGTTTCATACCCCACAAGAATTGTTTTGATACTTTTGGGGAACAGTTTCTTGCGCAACTGATCGGGTACGTGCATGTAAGCTTCTGAACCAAAGGTTCTTAAATACTTCAATGACATCTGCTTTCCAGTCCATAGTTCATATGGAGTAGACCCAGGTGACTGACTAGTTGGTACATGATTTAAGATATGCACAGCTGTATTAATTGCTTCAGCCCACAAAAACAATGGTAAATTCTTACTGTGTAACATTGATCGAGCACTTTCCATAATAGTTCTCATATTTCTCTCTGCTCTTCCATTCTGCTCAGGGGTGTAAGGAGCTGTAGTCTCAAGTTCTATGCCTTTTTTCTGGAGAAAATCTTTGAAGTCACGGTTGATGTATTCTCTACCATTATCTACTCTAAGGGCTTTCACTGTCACCGAATGCTTGTTCTCACAAAGAGACACAAACTTTTTGAACTTCTCTAGAGTGTCACACTTATGTTTCAAAAATTCAACAGACACATAGCCACTGAAGTCGTCTTTGAAGATCACAAAATAGTTGGCACCATCCAGTGATGACGTTGACATGGGTCCACACAAGTCGCTGTAAATTAGTTCACCTGGTCTGCTAGATTTTTGTTTTCTATGGCCAAAAGAAAGTCTGTGTTGCTTGCCATAATGGCAACCCTCACAAAGGAATTTATCAGCATCAGAAAAATCGATTTTATCGATGACTCCCCTTTCACTTAACTCTCTTAGAGATTTAAGATTAATATGGCCCATTCTCTCGTGCCATAGTCTGATACTGTCTGTAGCAGCTGTATTTGCTTCAATGGGTTTTATCATTTTAAACAACATTTGATACAAATTATTAGAAGTACGTACAGCTGAAGCAATGAGGTCATCATCACGATTATAAATTTTGGCACTATCACCAGATTTAATAATTTTCATCCCCTTGCTTGTTACAGTTCCTTCAGAGAACAAGTTTTTCTTTAAACCTGGCACATAAAGTACATTAGATATTAACCCCTCAATCCATGCATTGTTAATGAACTTTAAAATTCTTACCTTCCCTTTTCCTTTGATTGGGAGTTCTGTGTTATTTCCAAGACGGATTTTATCACTTCCATCTAACTCTTGAAAGTCACATAATGAGTGGAGATCATAAGTCATATGAGCTGATGCTCCACTATCAAGAATCCATCGGTCTTGTTTGCAGTTTTCAAATTCCTCTGCTTCAGCACTAAATGCATTGTAGGCTATGGAGTCATTAGAGGTACCTGGTTCATGATTGTCTCTACCCCTTCTCTGTTGTTTTGATCGACACTCTCTGGCAAAATGTCCCTTCTTTCGGTAGGAATAGCATGTTATTTTCGATTTGTCCAGCTTGAGTTTTGACTTCTGGTTTCCTGAAGACTTTGCCGTCCGGTAATTCGCAACGAATGCAGTTTCCTCTCGCTCTTCTTCAACCAGATTCGCTTCTTCATCAATTAACCTGGATGTTAGATTTGATATATTCTATCTGCTGTCATCCATTTATAACCATGCTTGCCGGAAGTTACGGTATTTTGCTGGCAAAGTACCCAGAATTTTAGTAATAAGTGTGATATCATTGATTATTTCACCAGCGTTCTTAATTTGGTGAGCTAAGTTTTCGACTCTGGCGATGTACTCGACAACAGACTCATTCAAATCCATCTTTAATCCATGGAATTTGTCTAAAAGCAACATCTTGTTGAAATTAGACTTCTGCTGAAATACCGAGTCTAACTTTGTTAACATTTCACAGGATGTGGTGCAGCTTTCAATTAAAGTTATCTGCTTCATCTCCATAGCGGTGGTGATGGTGAACATGGCGATTGCGTCGTCTTTTTCCCATTTTTCGATGTCAGTTTCGACGGTGGGTTTATCTTTTAATCCACACGCTACTTTAAATACACCTTTCGTCTTAAGTGCACAATTTATTTGGAAACGCCATTGGGAATAGTTCATTCCATCAAATTTACTCATTGACAAAATATCAAGTCCAGCCATGATTCTTGATTCACACGTTACTTCAAACTTCGTTAGGCCTAACAACCGGCGTGAGTCTCGTCACACGTGATAGCTAGCAACAAATGCTACGAAAATAACTCTTAGGTTTCTTTTTAAAATACAAACGATTATTAGTTGCTTGGGCGTAGATCTGGGCCCATAACCTATTCAAATTTTAAATTAGTAACACATTCTTACACAAAGAATAAACTTTATTAGGTTATGCACGCTAGTACACACAGTACATCTCTAGCAACTAACTGCCACACACAGCATTTCCAGGTTCAGAAGTTTCAGTCAGTTAATAAATAAGATTAAAATAATAAGACAAGGAGGAATTAAAAACTCAACACTTTTTGCCTTTGTAGGGGCTATTTGGGTTCTTTACTTTTTATGATGTTTTCTTTTTCTGGATGACTTTTCTCTTCTGCACCTTTTACATGTTAAACATTTTTACGGTTATATAAACATTTTTATTGCTATTGATCTGTTTTTGTGATGTTTCTATTTTTAACTAATTTTTTCTAATTGCATACGGAAAACTCTTTACATGTTATTTGCATTTGTTCGGTGCAGCATATCTTCTTAAGAATTTTGCACCTTTAAAATCGCCATTCACTCATTCACTCCCGAGTTACGGAACGAAAGTTTAAAAACTAAGTATAATTCCTTCAATTTCTATCTAATACTGGAATTTAACGGTGAGCTACAGGTGTCAAATGCTAAAATGGTGTCAAAATACAGAATTGAAAATATCGGGAGCCGAAAAGTTGCATACGATCAAATTTATAGAAACCTTGTTCATTCCACAAGCTTTTGTATGATTTTTCTATAAACCATGTAGATAACGTTACAATAATTTACACATGCACACACACACATACATATATATAATGAAAGAAATATTAACTTTACTACATTTTAACGATGAACTCTTGGAAAAGTCTTCAAAAAGGCAAAATCGTTCATTTTTATCTGTTTTGATGGAATTATCTTAATTTAAGTTGTGATCGAAACGTTGAATGCCTGTATTTAAAAGAATGAAGATTGGAGGAATGAAATAAATGTATGAGAAAGAAAAAAACATGCAAAATAAATGATTAAAATTAATTTTTATTACACAATTTTACAAACAACGTGACGCAATTTGTTTCTACAAGTTCCCTGTAAAGAGAGTGGTTTAAACCAAAGAGCTTTGTATTAATAATCATTATATTGGTATCACAGAAAAACGTAGAATGTAATGGAAATTGCAGAGAAATGTAGATATCACCTTTAACAAAACATAAAAATTTGGTTAAAAACTAATCGTGGAGGGACAGTGTTAAACAAATATTATACAACACAATGAGTGAATAGTTACACGGTGTGATGATAACACAATATTAGATTGGTACGTAAATTAGAGACATTTTGGACATGTTAGTTTTGGCATTAATATGACTACTATGAAACTGTTCCTTCTTTATGACTATCCAGCATAAAGATTCTTTTCCCTTGCTACCGTGATTGGCACACTAAATATGAGGTATAAAATTGTATACTGAAAAATTCTTTTAAAAAATTCCAGCTTGAGGGAAGGGGGCATCTTAATATCATAAGCTCTTTCCAAACATGTGTAAAGCTTAACATAGAAAGGGCTTTTTGTGCAAAACAGGTGGTATACAAAAGTACAAGGAACTTGTCTCTCCCTAACTTTTCAACTTCTGTATATAAATGCAGATTCCGATTTTATTAAAATATCATATCGAATTGAGAAGCTTTTCTATCTCCAAAATGAAATCCTATCAAAACCTGTTTTATTAGTGAGAGCATGCAGAAGGATAATATGCGTATAACAAATCCATATTTAGTGTGCATTCCATCCTCATTTTCTGAGCAATTCCACAAAAGGAGCATTTCATGGGACTGCTATATGTAGAGGGATTTATTTAGGTGTTTCTCACGTTTTTACAATTGATATGCACAACATAAAATACTCTCATTTCACGTGAGCGATCAACTTTTAGAAAAATGAAAAGTTAAAACAGGAAAGCTCAAAGACGGGCTAGTTTGAAAAAAATGCTGCTCAAATAGGTTGATTCATTATCAAGAACTGTTGACTCAATCAATTTTCAACGTTCCTCTCCTTGTCAGTGACACCCTTTCAGGCCGGAGTTTCTTTTTTCAGAAATAGAATAATTTTTTCAAATTCTTTTTTAACTTTAGGTCCAAGTTAAAAAAATCAAACTTATTTATGCAAATTAAATTTTGTGTTCAAATTCTGAAAAAATTCAAAATGGTGCATTGGAGTGTTGTTAAGGAAAGCAAAAAATAAACCTTATACTTCCTTATAATTCACTTTTTACCACATCCACGTATATCTAAACATTACAAAATACTCAAAATATTAAATTAGGGTTAATTTTAAAGTTATAATAAAATATTGTGGAAACATTTGGTTGTTTGCTTTGATTTCTGACAACATTCAAGGCATTTTATGCGAAATTTTTTGAAATAGTTCTCTTTTTTATAGGGGCAAATTGAAATATTCAATTTCCCCCACTTTTGATATATTTGGATTTACCAGGTTTAGTAATATGAGCATCAAAAGCGACCGGTTGGAACCACGCCAGAAAGGGTAAAAAGTGTGGATTAAAAACGCGTGCACTTCAACTAAGCTTTATTTACCCGTAGCATGAAAAAAATGAGAAATTCTATTAGAATATTAGGACATTATTGCTGTTTTTAGCTGTTTTTAGTAATGTATTTATCTTTCTGCATTTTCATAATAATCGGATTAGGTCTAATTGCACGTTTCAGGAAGAAAATTTGAGTTTTTAAACTTTTTTTATAAAAGTATTTCAGAAATAGCAACGTCGAAGAAGTTCAAAATATGCCAGAGAAAGGTTCAAAATTTTTTTTGAACCAAAGCGATATTGCACATGAAATAGTCATGATTAGATAAAGTTATGAAATTTAATAACAACAGAATATACTTTATAAAGCAATAAACATGTCTGAAGAAATATATTCATTATAAGTTAAAAGTAACATGAAAATATCGTTATGACACATACACACACATATATATAAGATCACAGGATGCATGTATATCACGAAATACAAAAATAGCAGATTCTTCATCACAATTGCACTCGAATGAAATGATTCCATATTTTCTTGAAATACATTTGAAGAAATAATGATTAAAACGTTTTCATCTAATGTAATATGTCGTAGACTAGATAATTAAGCAGAAAACAAAATAATTTTCACAATTCAATTTCTTACTAAAAGATTGTCGCAACATTATTATTTACAAAGCAAATGGGACTAGCCCACAATTTTTTAAGGGAAATTTCTTAGAACAGATTTATTAAAAATATCTCTGTAAAATTAACAAAACATTCAACATGCAAATCTTTCCTACTGACATTGATAGAAAAATAGAAGTGTGTTATGCTGTATATGAAACATGCAGTACACAAATATATTCGATAAAAGGAGAGTATGGGAAATAGTAAATAGTTTAGCAAAACTAACATTATATATATATATATATATATATATATATATATATATTATATATATATATATATATATATATATATATATATATATGTAGAAGAAAAGGTGGGATATTTCAACAACTAGAATATCATGCATGGCACAAAAATGGAGAAAATCTCAATGGCACAACTTTAAATCGATTAGAAATGCGTTAAATACCCGACTCGCTTTAGGGAATTACAGTGTGACAGATATTGCTCGTTAGCATTAAAGTATGTTCTATTTTTTTTTATCTTTTATTAAAATGCATCCTGAAAATTTTATAAAAAGCTATTAATTTTTGCTTATTTCCAGTATTCAAAAACATATAATGCCAACTGGACATCTACTTCCAAGGTGAATTCTGTAGGTCTTTAGAAGATACTTCGAGATAAAATTCAAACCTTTTGTTCGCAATGGAACTCTATATCACTTTTAACACTAGAACGCTATTAAATGGAATTAAACTGATAACTTTAATGCTCAACAAGTCATTTTAGAAAATGAATGCTTATGTATTACACGCATTTTCTTGTTTAAAATAAATTTTAAGAAAGTAGTCTTGTAGATGTAACAAAATTTGACAAAAGTATAGCATTCTAGGGTCACAGAGAACATTCCTTACAATTTTGTCCAATGAATTTTTGTAATCATCTCAAAATTGGGACGGAATCCTTTCTTGATATCTCAATTCAATTTAATTCAATTCAGGACGGATCTTACCCATGATTTTTGTTCTGGAAAACTCGGATATTACAACCTAAATTCGAAATGAAACAAAAATAAATTCAACACAAATTTAATAATTAATGCCTGAAAGTTATCATTTATTTCATGTATTAGAAAAAAGTAGGCATCCAAAAGATTAAGCTATGATTCTTGTTTAATAGCTCAACTATAAGTTCAGGAAGTAAAATATGAGTTTTCCAGCTCGTATTTTTTGAAATATCTGAATTAATGTTAATGATAGGAGCAAAACAATCCTGACGAAACATTTTAAATATGATTTTTCGTCTAATAAATAGTTCTTTTTTGTTTGTTTAAATTCCTTCTTGGCATTTCGAATAAATATCTGTCACACTGAATTTTGTATCAAAACTGATATTATTCCAAGTAAGATTTTTAAATCAAAAATTTCGTTAAAATATTTAAAAACTTGTTTGTTAATTTTTGATTTGAAAATCTCTACCTCGAATAATATATGTTCCTTTGGAATCTCATTGATGGTTATCGTAAAGAAAGAACTTGTTGTGAAATGCAGTTAGTACTTCAATCCAATATCCTTTTTCTCCTGATTAGGGACAGCTTGGACCTGGAAGTGAAGAAGGACCTTGACCTCCGTCGACGTTGCTGTCATGGGATGATCGGCCATATTTCTTTATCTTCTGTTTGAGATGAACTTTTGCATGTCTTTTTTTCTCGTCGCTTCTAGCAAATTTTCTCCCGCAGGTATCACAAGAAAATGGCTTTTCCCCTGTATGGGTTCGCATATGAGTCGTGAGATGATCCGAACGACTGAATGAACGTAAACAAACACGACATTTGAAGGGTTTTTGTCCTGTATGAATGCGGATATGCCTCGTCAGTTCATCACTTCTCGAAAACCTTCTATCACATGGATCAATGGGACAAGCATATGGTCTTTCGTGCACTGGAGTTTTACTGGGTCTGTTTGGGTATTTACGAGGCTTCACCGGAAGCAATTTCAGAGGTACGGGGCTGTTTTGGTAGGCTTGGTTTAAAATCTCGTGTCCTTTACTCGTAGACTGGTTGTACTCAGCCAAAGTAGCAGTACTTTGTACAATTCTAATATCAGAATCGAGTTTGGAAGGCAAGTTAGCTGCCGATGGGCCTGTTTCCATCTGTGTTGTATCTGTAGCACAAAAGTCAGTTAATGGAGCTTGGTAATTTGACCACTGATACTTAGGAAAAGCTAGAGGCTGAGATCTCTCAAAGAAGTCTTCGGAAAGAGATTGTGCTGTTAACCCACCAGTGGTCAACAAAGCCTCTGATGGTGGAATCGTATGACTGGAGCAGGAACTGTACACAGGGGGTTGTTTAACTATGAAAGTTGAGGGATCAAACTGGGACGAAGCACTTAAGTGCAAGAGAAGCTCTTGCTGCGCCGGATCTGTTGTACCTTCGAGGGAAAAAGCTGAATCAGCTGTTGCCGTCTCACTAACTTCGAAGGAGCTAACCACAGGAGAAGCTGCATATTGAGAGGTAGACGGGGCTGGTGAAGGCCCTAAGTTCGGAATAGGGGATCCCAGTCCAGGTAGCCCTTGTACGGACTGCTGAGGCAGGATATTCAGAGAAAAAGTTTTCTCTGGATTGAACCAGGCACTTACCATCGAACTACTTTCTGCAGACGGCACCGTTCGCGTGGTAGTTGTTGTAAATGATCCTCGGTAGGTGATGCTTTGATGTGTGTTGGGCTGTTGAGGAAGAGTGTTGGGAAACATAATTGTCTCAGTCTTCTCTTCGACAACTTCGTCGCCTGAAATGATAAAATAAATTGTATCAATTAAATATAATGAAATTAGAAATATTTAGTTTGGATTTTTCTAAAACTCGAGAATACTAAACTAATCTCAGCTATAGAATAAAACAACTAAAAATAATTTTAAAGGGGACCAGGGGAGATTTATAACTAGGAAGAATTATCCCATCGTCCAAGATCATATAGTATAATAAAGTGGTATCTAATAAAGTAACTATTTTCAGGGTTTATACAGATTGTTTTTTATAAATTGTGTATGTTTCAATTGAAATGATACATTTTAGAGCACTCCAAGATATTCCCGTTTATGTTGAACTAGCTGATTGTACCTGAGAAAGGAGAAAGTTTTTAAATTTTCTATGAGATTAAACAAAAGAAAAATTGAACTTCCGTAAGTAAGTGAAATACAATCTACAGTCCACACTCTCACCCATGCTGCATTTGATTAAAATTTGAGGGATTGTTAGTTATCAGGAAAGGGTATATTTTATTTATACTTTATACTTTTTTTATTAATTTATACTTTAACGCATCCCTAATACCCGAGAAACATCACCATACGTCGTTTTCTTATTTAATAGACTATTAAATTTTGTATAAATATTAAAATATTTAATAAGTAGGATTTAAAGTTGAATTATACTGTAAGATTTTTCTCAAAATCAGTTTTTTTTTTAATTTTACCTTATTTCAAAACATTTTAAGTCAAACAATTTTGTTATGAAACTTTTCAATATAAAATGTAAATAGATATATAAGATTAGCAAATTTATTTATAAAATCACATAATGATGAATTCATATCGGTGAAAACCTTGCTTATCTCATTGAGATCTTTAATATATTACAAGAAATTTTATAAAAAAATAAATACATCAATGGGAGTTAATCTCAACTAAAGTTTGTTTACATTTGTATGCGAAGTTAGAATATCAGAAAAGATAAAAAGATTTTGATAACTTGTTATTAATTTAAAAGAAATACTAAAATAACGGAAAAAGTGGCGGAAAGAAAAGAATCATCTATTGAATAGGAAAATCCTGACTAAAATAAGTTAGTGGGAAAAATTATTTTAAGCTAAGAGAAGTGTGAAGTTTTGAAGGGGTCGCTATTACAATGTTATTGATCTTTTTCAAGAGTGGTGGTTCAAAATTAAAACCATCAGTGGATTAATTATTTAAAATTTTTTTTCGTCATAAACGACTTAAGTAATGCTTACAAAAAATAGAAATTGCGCTAACACTAACTCACTAATATGACTTTCGTTAACCCTAACACGGATGCCATTGCAAACTAATTTTGTAACATATTACCCGTAATTCTCAAATATTAAATTAGAAAAATCTAATCGGAAAATCCAGTTCAACCTGCTTTAGTTGTGCTCGTGGAGTTTAAATGCACTTAATTTCAACATTTCAAGATTATCTCTGCAAAATTATAGATTTTTATAGAAAGGCAGACAAACAGGAATTCATATATTGATAAGGTTTTTGTTTGGAGCACTACGGTCTACGTTTTTGCAATACAAGGGCTAATGAGACCGGGACCTACTGTATATTGATATAAAGGACATTACATTTGTT
The DNA here is from genome assembly GCA_032207245.1 of Pardosa pseudoannulata. Lineage (NCBI taxonomy): Eukaryota > Metazoa > Arthropoda > Arachnida > Araneae > Lycosidae > Pardosa > Pardosa pseudoannulata. Next base: position 19,971 of record JAGEOH010001103.1, read on the forward strand.
TATCTCGAATAATTTTGAGTTAATCAGTTTTTGAATGGGCATTTTGTAATACTTGGTTCTTTTACTCATATCCCTTCGAGCTCGAGAGGAACTTGATCAAAAGCAGGTTTTTTATCCCACTGACTGAATCACAAACATGTTTTTGAATCTTTAGCGTAATTTCATCCAGTTTAATACTCAAATAATGATAATTTCACACTTAAAATCAATACGTCCATAAAGAATGGGATTACACCTGAATCACTTTGCAATTTGGAAATAGTAATCATTTTTAGGCAACTGGATTCCGGAAGTTAAGCTGTAAACAGTCGACAATTGATAATTAATGTTTGTTTGGGACAACTGTATGAAATCAAATAAATAATTATTTGGTAAGACTATTCTATATTATTAAAAAAAAGTACAATTCGTTTCATTTTATTATGTAACTTGTAAAATATGTATTCAAGTAAAGAACTCCAAATAGCATATCTGTATTAGCATATAGCATAGCTACATAATCTCTCTGTATAAGCATGTACATTATTGATGATTGATCAATGAGTGATTGAACTTTGTTATAAGATAAAAGTGATAGGCAGAAAAGAATTTCACCGTTGCCAGAACGTAGACCCTCAGAGCAATGAACTACACCTTACCACGCACGAAGGCAAGTTCGCCTACAAATCAAATGCGTACTCTAAAACCTTGAGGCTGACATCAAGTCCATTGAAAAAAACAGGTGGTACAATATTTAAGTATTTGACCCATACAATTGAAAATGTAAAGAGTGGAAAATTGGAGTAAGCAACCAAATGTGAAAAAAATCGAGATTGAACTGAACGAAGAATGAAATTAATAGAGGTATCACTTAAATAACAGTGTTTTATGTTCAAAACCTTGAAGAGTTACTCATATGAATGACAAGATTTATGTTTATTAATAATTTGTTCCAAAGATAAATGTTTCTTGGGGATAGACAATTCATGGAGGAGTTTTGTGAAGGTTAATGAATTGCTGATGCCACTCATGATGTGCAAATGATATTGATTTAAAAAATAACCGAGGTTTCAAAATTTTCCTCAATTAATATGAGCGAGTACGGAAAGTTTAAATCTGCAATATTTAGTGTGCCGCTTTCATTTTTTTATTTTATGATAGTGAAAGTATTTCAATCTATTAAAAAATATAAACTTTTTTCTTATTTCTTTTGAAATATTTCACAAGTATATTAATATGAATATTTAGTTTCCAAATATTTTTAAACAATTGCTATTTGAATAATTTATTGTTTCCTTAATATCATTCAAAGAAATTTCAAATTTATTAAAGTGTAAATCAGTTGAGTTTAAAAAAAAAAAAAATCTTTTCTTGGGAGTGATTTATTTTTCAGAAACAGCCTGAAAATGCCTTCACAGCTGTCCATAAATATAACAAAACAACAATGTAGTTAATGAACTAGAAAAGAAAACATGAAGTTGTTCATATATTTCTCTCCCAATTCTTCATACACCAATAAGGAATAGCAGAAACGACCAAAATTCTAGATAGTTCCAAGGTCTGCTTGAAATTCCACAATGTTTTTCTTCAATAAAACTTTCGTGATTCTTAAATTTTTATCGAAATTATTTAGCATACATTTAACTCTTTCTGTTTACTCTAAAGCCCATATTTCAACAATCCTGACAAACAAGGTTCACTCGCGTATCAAAAGAATGGGAATTGGAATGTTTCACCAACAGAGAAAAAAACTATATCAAACATTTCCACCAAAGAGACTTGAATGTTATAATATCTCTAAACCAGCAAATGCTGCTCGTTTTGAGTAGGTTTCCCATAAACAATTGTTTCTGAATCGGTACCCCAAAATTAATTTTCCATAAATAAGCCTGAAATGTTTGTTTATTTGGGTCTAAAAAATAACTTGGTAGAAAAAATTATTTCCTTTGTAAAAAAAAATAATAAAAAAATCCAGATAAGGTTGATTTATAATTAGAGAAAAGTTCCTACCGAATAGATAATTATTAGTGGCATTTGTTCGGAACTGGGTTGATCCCCATCTCAAGAATGTAGCAAAAACTTCCACTTTAACACTAAACATGCCATAACCGGTTAAATGACCAGTAATGTATATGTAAAAAATGCGATGGGTAATGAATTAAAAATTCTTATTCTTTGTGTTTGTAATACATAAAAATTGACAATATACAATTTTGTTTAATTATAATAAAGTTTATTTGTTTATTTCCTTCCCAATATCCATATTTCATACATTCAATCAGGAAACATAAAGTTCAGTCATTTGACCCGCTTTAGTAGAAATAGATAGGTATTAAGTGTTGGTATGTTTAGTGTTAAGCCGAATTCTCCAAAGCTACATTTCCATACTTACTGAAATGTATCAAAATTTTAGAGAAATCTACCTCCGCATTAGCAAGCAAAGAACTTTTTACGGAGAATGCATTTTTAACGCTTTTTAACCTCATTTCTTTTACTCTCAAATTATTTTGTCTTTAGGTCTAAGCACAGAAAAATTTCAGATTTAATTGAGAAAAATTAAGTTTGGGGTACAAATTCTGAAACAATTCTAATTGTGCTGCAGCCTAGGAAAACAAAGAATATATATACATTATAATTTCTTATAATTCAATTTTTACAATAACCACGAGTATTTACAAAATACATAAAAGATATAAATTATAGGTTGAATTTAAAATTACAGTAAAATATTGTGAAAACATTTGTTGGTTTTTACATAATGATAATATTCAAGTCATTTTAGGCAGAAATGTTTGAATGAGAAAGTGATGGCAAAGGGAAACATTACATTTCCTTTTGATACAGAATCAGTAAGGAATATCAGCATCAAAAGCCAAGAGAGTTAAGAGCTTTCATTATAATTAAACTGTTCGAAACAACAGAAAAAAAAATATATAAAATCTTGCTACAATAAAAAAAATAACTCGGGAGAAAAATTCCTGTAACTTATAAAATGTATCAGGTGATTCACAGAAAATATGGTAAAAAAAGGATTTTTGATCATGATTACTCTTGAATTACTGAATACATTTTTAGAAAATTTTCTAAAGGGAAAAATAAAAGTTCCCATTAGAACCTAAATTCAAACTTTTTGGTGCCAAAGAAAAATTTTTAAGCCTCGTCAAATACTTTAAAACTGGACATATGTCGCAAATTTAAAAAAAAAATACCGGAACTATTAAAATACTATATTTTAAGTTCAAGCTGATACTAAAACTTTAAAATATACTTTACATGTAATATAATGTATTTGAAATTTAAACTAAAGTCAGAATCGGGCGCAAACATATATTCTAAATTTTAACTTTAATAAGTAGTTTATCTAACCTTCGTTATATTTCACAAATTTTTATTCATTTCCTGCATATTCGGTAACAATTTTCAATTAGTAATTTTTTTTTATTTAGTCTATATTTTGAGGGCTATATCAAGATAAAATGTAAAAAAATTTGAACTTGGATATTATGTGTCAGAGTAGTGTCCAACTAGACATTTTTGCATTCAAGAGTTTGTGACAGTAGCGTATCGGTCAGCATTTTTGGGCTAGATTTCAAATCATGCTTAACAGGAGTTAAAAGTTTTGTGCTCATTTCTAAAAAAAATCCAGTGCTTCTCTTACCTACAATCGGTGTCCCAGTAGCTCTCGGAAAATTTTGCAGGTTCACTTACGCGCAGTTGCTAATGAAAATTGCTTGACCGTGAAAACACACGTTATTCCCAGAATGGGGAACTGTGGCAGCCTTTAAGGTCCTTTAAGCCTTTAAGCCGTCGGGTCCAGATGCGTACGATGGCCGAATAGTTAGGTACCGGAGTGCTGGCATGGATGTTCGTAGCCGTTCGGAATCGGTCTCCCAATTAGATTGTAGCGCTCCCAAATAATCATCAGATCCAGGTGCCGCAGTTCAGACACTTGAGGTCAGAAAATCACTTCCTTTTATACATGAACAAAAATATTTCCTTGGCAGAAAAAGATTAGGAAGAGAGAATGAAAAATGAACTTTAAAGAAACTTGGATTCTAGTAACTATAGATCCAGAGAGTTTCAAAAGAGAAAGAAAAGCTTTTAATTCTGGGAAGATTGTGCTACTGGAATAAGAGAACAAGACAGACTAAATTGAAAAAAAGTCCCAAATTTTTGTTCAAAAATCTTTGTCTAAACTTTGATTTTTCAATTGGCCAGTTTATATTTTTTTAAATTAAAAAAAAAATTATTCTAATGGGTTACTCCACTTATCTTAACATAATTATGTAAAAGTTGTATTTTTATGTATTAGATTCTCAAGGACCTCGAATTTTAAATGTATTTATTAACTGTTGTTGGATGATCTTTATAACAAAATTAAAACAAATCTTAACTCCGAAAACTGAACTTATTCTACTTCATGATTAACTTAAAAATATTGAAAAGGTTAGATTCAAAAAGGTTTCGCCTAAACTGTTTTACTAATTTTTGTTTACATAGCACCTTGGAAATATGATTATTATTATGCCAATTAAACCTTTATTTACTTCATTCAACAATTACAGGATTTTAAGAAGAAATCATAGAATCTTGAACTTGAACCTGATCTTGAACATAATGAATTATTTACTGAAAACCTTTATTTTAAATATCCTCTCTTTAGCATTTACTAAATGGCGAAGTTACAGAAACTAAAGTTAAAGTTTTATAAGGAGCATTCCAAAAGTTGTTGGTATTCAGACATATTATCAATAGCCTACTTTGGATCAGGTTTTAATCATTTGTTAGGGCTCAATCAGATTAGATCATATCGTCCAATCCCTTCGCTAACATAAATTTCAATACAGTGGAAATAGAAAAGCATAATTTTCCTTTCCCAGTGCCAAACTCCCCTAAGTTACTATATTTAAAGTATACTATAATTTAAAGCATTAGAAAATCTAATTAAAACCACTATGTCAAATTCGAAGTAATTCATCAAGAAATTATTCTATTATGCAGTGAGCAACACACTTTACTTATTTTTGGTTGGTGTGTTACAACGATATTTT
>JAGEOH010001104.1:0-25000 GCA_032207245.1 Pardosa pseudoannulata
AATCGGAATTTTTTAACTAAATTTTCAATATTTTTCTATATAATTTTCTGAAAGTTTTAAAAAAGGATATTTCAAATTTTAAACAGAATTCGAGTTTTTCCAGGCACATTTAAGGAAAGTTGACTTAAATATCCCTTCCCCAATCCATTAACACGGCTTACATGATAGTATTGTTATGAGAGAATATATAGGGATTTAATTTTTATTCCATTCACTAATTCAGTTGACAGAATATAGAACACAAAAATAATGTTCAGTTATCATAGGATAAAAATATAAACTAAAATACTAATCATAACATGATAGGTATAAATAAAAACCCGTATACATCTAAAGCCTAAGTAACATGTTCTTATTTTTAAAAAAGTAATGGAAATTGCATATAATATTTTACTCACAACAGGAATTATAAATTTTATATAACACAAATATCTGAAAATAAATAACATTTTCCTTTTCATTTTTGAAAATATAAAAATATAAATATTAGTATTCTTTCAAATGAGCCTCAATGTTAATTTGACAATTTAGAGTAGTGTTTCTGAGATTGGGATTTGAAAAATTCAAATGTACATTTAAAATATGCAAATGCTTGAACAGACTAATGCTTTTTTATTTTTAATTAGGAGAGATTATCTGATAAATTATAAGCTGATTTTATAACAAATTGATGAAATTGTAAAGTTAATATATCTGAATAAATCATAATTCTAAACAAAATCTCCACCTTTATATACAATTGAATTGTATTTGAATATACGTAAGCATTCTTTTCAACTGTAAAAAATGGTGTTTCAAAATAAATAAATAAATGAATAAATAAATATATAAAAACCTCTTGTGAATTTTGTAATATTTAAATTCTTTTGAAGCCGTTTTATTACCAAAATGAGTTTCAAAATTAATTTAGAAAGTTACAAAATTTGTCAGTTATATTTTAATTTGGGATTTTATTTTCTGTTAAAAATTAAGTGCATTTGTTTAAAAAAATTAAGACCATTTCAGGGTAACTGTAAACTATTTTAAGACATATGTAAGTATATAATCGTCATGTTATCCAAAAACCATAAAAAAAAATTTTTTTTTAAACATCACTCAGTTTTCAGTTCATTAAAAGTCAAATGTGAAATTGAGTTCAAATTCACTAAGTTTTCAATGAGCTACACGAAATCCATTGTTCGCAAATAGAAGTTTAGTCCACTAAGTACAAATGTAATTTCTTTTAAACTTGAATTAATTGAATGTTGTGGCCCGTTCCACTATTTCCCGCAACTGTGTTATTGTAAGTGTGGACGCGCCGTTTGAGTGGCAGGTGAAAAGCGAAACCCAAACTGCGAGGGGGACCTACCTGTTTTCGGGTCCGGATCGTTGAAGAAGAGGGACAGAAGGGACGAAGGGTCGTCCCCGCTCTCGAGTTCCCCCGAAGGGACGGCCCCGGTTAACCGGGAATTGCCGGTCGTATTGTCGCCGGACAGGGCGCTTCTGATAAAGTTACAAATATAAGCGGAGGACAAATCAAGAGAACTTATTTGCGGTAATGTGTCGACACCGTCCATAATCATGCTAGAAATCCACAGGAGCACACGGAATCAAACTTTTTCCAAAACACTTCGTACTATTTAACTTGCGATAAATACTAGAGACGAAAACAAACTTTCGCATGGGAATGGAAAACAAAAACTATAGAAATCCAGAACTTATTAAATCGGGGCTTGTCACTTTTCACAACAACAAACCGTGAGATTTTACTCCAGGCCACTTCTGACATAGCTCCATCGTCAGCAGAAACACAGCGACTGCTACAGAAAAACGTCTTCTGCTCCCTAATTCATGAATGAATATCTCTGAAGGCAGCTTTCCATATTTGGAAAGTAGTTCCGGAGATCAGCCAATCAGAGAGAGCGCTTCGGCAAATGCGTACGCTAAACCATGACGTCGTGTGACGTCGTCAATACGAGGTACCTGATTTTCATTCAACACGAACATTCCCGACTCTTTATTTCTGTTTCACAGACCCCTCAACTTAACCCTTTGTTACGGTCTGCAGTCAAGAAATGTCCCGAAATCGTGACAGAGGGTGGCCAAAGAGGATACGAAAATGCCCTGCTCGGAAAAATAACTCTTTCCTTTCTAATTAAATCTTTATTCCTCCGAGCTCGTCGTTCGGTATCTCTTGCCTTATATGGTCACCGAAAATTCCCGAAGAAAGCCGAATGTGCGACGTCACAATGACGTATCGAGTTATGTGAGGGTTGCCGATCAATCGTTGGATTGGCGAGGTTTCTTTTTTGTTGGCATTACGATTTGCAGAGGCGAGCGCGTGGGCGAAAGGGTTCGTGAACACAGTGTAAAGGTTTTTCGAGCACAAGCTGGAGCGATGCGCGTTCAAATGATAAGAACCTACCGCCTTCTCGTTGCTGACGAAAGCGTCACATGACCAAACGGGTTCCCGCGTGGCAAAAACAAATCGGGAAGCTCCTTTAAAAATCCAATGGGAAGGTTGTAATCATTTCAAACCCTTTTTATATAACTTGTATGCATCTGTCAATGAAAATCATTTCGAAATTTGGAATTAAGCATGAATAATAGGAATATACACCAGTGACAAACGATCCATTCGATGGATTTTTTTTTCTTTCTCCATATAATACAATTTTTTTAAGGCAATGAAGAATTTTTAATGTAATAATTACGAAACTTTTGACATTTATGACACAATTTTTCCTACATATAAAATAGTTTTTTTTATTATTATTAAACTTGATAAATATTTCACGATCTAAACTTTTAAAAGGTTTACAAAGTATATTTATCTAATTTGTCATATATGTTTTGCACTATGCATATTCCTGAAATCTACGGGCCGAACGCTGGCCGATTGGTTAGGGCGCTGATCGTCGGTGCCGGAGTTCGTGGGTTCGATTCCCATTATGGCATGGATGTTCGTAGCCTTTCGGAATCGACTTTAAGCAGTAGTTTCATTAGCCCTCGTGTGCAAAACAGTAGACCGTAGCGCTCCAAACCAAACCAAACCAAACCTAAAATCTACGGAAAATTTATTGATATATTTCACATAGAATTTTATTTTATACAAGTTTACAATCCTTTTAAATATTAGTATTTTAATTATTAGAAACTTTTTTTTTTCAAAATAATAATAATAATACTATATATTGTAGGTATGTAATCCCGAAATGAAACATTTGACATTTTTAATGCCAGTTTTTCTTGCATACAATTTTAGGCCAGAATTCTTTCTGTTCATTTCAACAGTCATTGTGGTGATATATATAATATATTATATATTAATATGCAGATAAATAGTTAAACGTTCAAATGTGCCACAGTAAAGAATGTAATTATTTTGTTCCAATTTATAGCATGTTCGGGAAATTAAAATTTGTTTGGATAGTTCATTTATCAAGTTTTTATAATTTAAAATTCTTCAAATATTAACTCTTCAATTTTTTCACCCAAATTTTTTTTGGGGAGATTTGTTAAAACTCTCTACAGAGGTTTATGTATAGAATTTCAGATATCTCTAAAATCTTGTAACATAAAATATGACACTGACAGAGAAAAACAGTGAAATTTGTTTCTTGCATGCAGTTATATATAAAAAGGAAATATGCAACTTATTTTTATTCCATGAAGTTTTATTCTTTATAAAAAAAAACTTGTATACAGAATTTAAAAATAGTATCTGAAACACACTAGTGTTCAAAGTGAAGAGAATTTCTCTGTTTTGTCGAATTTCATTGAAAGACCTGAACGCAATGTGAAACTACTGCTTCGAAAGAAAGATGCCAATCTAGTTTGTCGTACGTCAGTGGGGGTGGAGCTACAGAGGAACAAGCGCACATTTCGTTCGCTCGTACACCTTGCCCAATTTCGCTTGCTTATTTTTTTATTTTATTTTTTAAAGCAGCATTCGGTTCAATCCAATAGTAAAACTAAGTGACCACAAACGTTTAGAGACTAGAATAATGATGATGAGGTTTGAAGACAGCCAATCTCAAATCCAGATGTGTAGAGACTTCAATATAACGTGACCAACTTATTAAATCAATTTTACCGGATTGATCAAAAGAAAGCTACAGCAGTCAAAGATCTATCTTTCTAGAGCGAAACGTGACAGCCAGGTAGCCAAAAAAAAATTGCCCTATATCAAATGAACCTCTTTCCCCAAGAAAAGAGCTCTGGCCGAATGGTTAGGGTGCTGGCCTTCGGTACCGGTGTTCGTGTGTTCGAATCCCACTGTGGCATGGATGTTTGTAGCCATTCGGAATCGGCTTTAAGCAGTAATTCCCGGTCTCATTAACCCTCGTGTTGCAAAATAGTAGACCGTAGCACTCCAAACCAAACCAAACCCCCAAGAAAAAAAAATCTTGTTCTCATCTAGTGAACGATTTTCTGGAAAATGAAGATGTTTGCCAGCCAGATCTCAATCGAACCTTTTCCCCTTTGTCGAGCCATTTGAGCTTATCTTTTTCTTTAAAGAACAATATGATCAAAGAGCAGAAAAAATCGGTTTATTCTACTCATTACAAAATTATTATTACATTTTTATTTTATGACGATACAAATATCCTAATAAGATATTAAATGTTTAGATATCTTTTTTTCTAAATAAATTATATGTATGATAAATAAAAAAACGCTATTTTAAATTATAACAAATTAATAACAAGAAAATTCTCTTAATGACAATGCTGCGACATTGCAAATAATTTTTATGTCTAGAATAACTGTTGAAATCTGCAACCTAATGTCATTTTCAGTATTCAATCTATTTCTGTATTTTGTCTTTGTACAAACAGTAAGATTTTTCGCATTTATAGGTTGAAATAAATAGCATTAGATGTTTCGCAGCTTTTTTGCTGTTTAGGGATATTCTTTTCTAATGTCAATCCAAAAATGCATCCTATCTACTGAACTATATTTTAGTTTGAAGTGAGTGTTGGTCGATTTATCAGTGGGTTTTCTTTCTTTTATTGGAAGTTCGGAGGTGTCACAGGCATGAAAACTTTTTTAAACTCTAGGTAATAATTTAACAGAAAAATATGCAAAAAATATGCTTTTCAGATCTGAGGAATGTTGGACCAAACTAGTTTTTACATTTTTGCTGAGATTAGCGTTACTGTCTATTAAAATCTTTCGCAAATTAGGAAATGAATTATTATCTTTCAAAATGCAAACTACTTCAATTCTAATTTTAAAAACTTTATTTTACACCCTTAAAATAGTGATATTTGTTCCCTGCAACGATGGGTCGAAATAGGTAAAAATATCTGTTAGATGACACAATTTTCTGAATCCAAGCTGCATCAGTTAATTTGGGAGCTTATTGAGATGCATGCTCAGATCAGAAAATTCTTATTTCATTATTTAATTCGTAAAATCTTTCCACTACTTTTCCATGCAATAACTAACGGACTTCCGTATGCAGCAATGGTGTTTTATGACTAACATCATTTGGAGATTTGTTAAACTTCCCGTACTTTTGCACATTAAATTGAAAAGTGATGAATTTAATAGCTTGATTTCTAATTTTAACCCAATCATTAAGTGCTTTTTTAAGTTCTTCTGTCACTACAAAAGCTTGTCGATGGAGACAACGAGCACTTTTTTGGTTCACTACGTCTCTTCCTTGCCCCATAGGTACAAACTTGATGAAATCAGTCCCGAGATATATCATGTTTTTTTAAGTAGGAATTTACCTCCCGCATTTGTTCTAGTTGACAGACTTTTGTATGTCTTCTTGAGCAGCTGGGTGTTGGAGGTATTTCATAACCTTCAACATCCAGCTATATCTGTAGTTCTGTGATAAAAGAACTGTTACAAAATTTGTAAGTACAATAAAAGGGGTAAATATGTTGTTGTCACTTATCCCCATGGTGGTCTAATACATAACCTTCACAGTAGGCGACGGGTCCCTGACTAAGGTAATGGCCAGAACACTGATTAAACCTCAAGAAGGGGGACACTACAAACCTATTTTACGTGTTATTAATGAACACCGCGGATCTTTGTCCGGCTCGAGCCTTGATTCCATAACCCTCCGGTTATGAGCTCGATGACTATCACCGAACTATGGCCGAATGGTTGAGTGTTAATCTTCGGTACCAGAGTTCCTAGGTTCGAATCCCATTGTGGCTCGGATGTTCGAAGTCGTTCGGAATCGGCTTTAAGCAGTAGGTCCCGGTCTCATTAACCCTTGTGTTGCAAAAAGTAGGCCGTAACGCTCCAAACCAAACCAAACCAACTGAACTATCTCTACTCTGGTCGTAAATATATACTTTCACTTACAAAAATATTTTAAATGAGATAAACATTCGTTTTATGGTACTTTTGAATTTAACAATTATATTTTATGGAAATTACAAAATCTAAGTTTTTATGCGTTCTCCTGTTCTCTATCATTTAGTAAAAATCTATTAAGTAAAAAAACAAACTCTTTCCAAGAGCAGAAACATAAAAAGTTTCACTTCTATGTGACAAAAATGGACAGACATATTTAAATTCAAACTGTATGAAGGTTTAAACTGCATCTGGGATGCATTTGGGATCGGATAGTATATTAATTACAGTAATTCTAAGTTGAAATTAGGTTTCAGCGTCAAAAAGGGTGTATAAGATTAGGAGCTTAATTTACCGAATCTACTGTGAATATTTTCTCTAATTATGAATGGATAGATCTTCATTTATAATTAGAGAACGTTCACCCTTTCTTCATAACTGAAACGTTGCAACCTCGCTTCAACATCGAGTCTTTTCAAAATCAGCATTTCTGGCATGCGTACTGGTATTATTACATACAGTTAATTACGGATATTTAAAATAATAGGAAATACAATTGTGTTAATTGTAACAAAATATTTTCCGGTCACTCATAACGCGTATCTTGAATTTACAACCCAAGTATTACAAATTCATTAAAAATGTAGGAAGTGTTCGTTTAACACTTAACATACCATACCCGGTTAAATGATCTGTAATGTATATGTAAAAAAAGCGATAAGTAATAAATTAAAAAGAAGTTCTTGTGCAAGTCCCTTAAAATCCTAAAATGTCGATCGAAATGATAAAATTATAAATAACACCAGAAACTTGAAACTATGAGAAATTGTTTATAGAATTACATCTACCTTTGCTGAAAAGAAAAATCGCTCCAGCAAGACAAAAATTCTACGAAGTATTTTTGAACTATTTCTAAAAAGGGATTTTAGGCATTTAATAACTTAAAAGTGTTCTTTGAAAATAACAGGGAGCTTCTGTGTTAAAGCTAAATGTAGTTACAGTTTTAATAAATCTACTAACATAAAACTGGAGTGCACCAAAAAAGAATTTGGACACAAATCTTTTTTCAAAAATACACCAAATCAGTAATAACACCAAAATCAGTTACGATAAAATTCCAGAAGGTCGGTCAAGTTTTATGAAAACGATTTTATATTTCTATTTATGATTTTGAGATATAGAATTGTTTGTTTTGATTTATTTCGGGAAAATGGTTATTAAAGTAAATAGGTTACTTCAATATGAATATATGTTACGCAAATGAGAAAATAGTCTAATTATTAAGCTATGTCAAAATCACGGTTACTGCATTTCATATAAAAGTATTTTTAATATAAACGAGAAAAAGCAGAAAAGAGAAAAGAGAAATACAAAACACCACCATGAGGCTGTTCGAACACAGATAAATAGTCGACCCTAATTGAAAATCCACCTACTCAAAGATCCATTGGAATACTGTCCTCTGCAACAAATTAAAAGTTTTAAAAAATGTTTAGACCTAAAATTCTTCTGGTTTTTGCCAAAGTATATAACAAGTAAAAAAATAAGTTGTAAACAGTTAAAATTGTATGAAAAGCACCTTGATGCTGATAAAAAGAAAGTTGTGATAATACTCCCTGAAAAAATGAGTATTAAAATAAAATTATTTTCTGTTGATCCCAAGAGGATAAAAGTTATATGACAGTGCTAAGATAAAACTCTCATGTAAAATTCGAATTATGTTATCTATTCTCATGTAAATCTATTAGTTTAAAGCATATTCTTTCGCGTCCATAAAGTGCAAGCGATCTTCTGTATTGAAATGAGTCCTTCAAAATCTCGTTCTTTAATTAAAAACGAAAACAAATGACTAGAATTTAAAATTTATGTATGAGAATGTGTACCATTTTTGTGTGCGAATGCTTTCAAATCAATTCTCGCAGCTATATTTTGCTTGGCAAAGAACTCTCTTCGAAAATTTCGCATATAAAATATTTTAAAACACTCATAAATGTATTTTATTGAGAATTTCTCTCTTATTTATATTTTAATCGCTGGATAGATCGTTTAACTGGACCACATGGGGCAGCCCATACCTATATCGTTATACCTAAATCGAACCATCTGTGCTGCCTAGCGTTTGTTAATTTATTGATTTTGATTTATCAGTAATTCCGTAAGTGAAAATTTGAATGCCGGTTAGTCGAGAATTTTTTTTCATAAAATGTAATAGGTATAAAATACATATGATATTTGGTTTGTGTGACTTTCTCAAAAACAAAATACTGAATAGTAATTAACACATTGTGTGAAGGTACATTTCGCAGCGGAATTGTACCGTTGCGCTTAAATTTAGTTATTCATTTAAATCTCAATAGATCGAAAATTATTTAATTTTGTAACCAACTTTTCGTATTTCATATTGAAATATATAAACAAATATATAAATATAAATATATAAATAACAAATAAAGCCATAAGATTTTTGTAAACAAAAAATATATTTTTAGTGGATAAATTTAAAATATTATCGTAAATATGAAAAATCAAATAGAAATAGTAGTATATAGTTTTAATTTTACGTGTTTTGTGGTGCCGCATCGACTGATGTGAAAACTGGTTTTCATTTTTCTAATTTTTTCCAGAATCTATGTAGTAGATAAGAACATTCGCCTTCGTTTTCTTTTATAAACCGTTATTTATACAAACAAACCATGTTGTTACACTAACCCGTAATAGTACGTGACCCTCGCTCAAGTATCAATCGTCAGAAAACGTACTGGTACTTGTCCCGCATACATTGTGTTAATGTAACACATAAACATCTAAATACAGACATTGTATTCAATAATAAATTTTAAATAGAGATTTAATTTTTCTTAACCATTTAAGAAATATTAATCTAAACTGTCAAATTCAATTAGTTAATAGTCCGCATTAATCAAAACTGTAGAATCTCTAAAATTAAAATATGATCATAATAAGAATAATACTGATATAAATAAATATTTTATAACATTTTTAATGATGTTCGTAAAATTATTAATAATTCGCGACCTCCAGAATGAGAGTTAATTAGGATTTCCTGGACCAATCCTGAGATTGCTATCAATGAGGGAGAAGCGTAAAAAGCATAAACTGGGAATTAATAATTAACTATTAATTACTATTTTTTCTAAAAATGTGTATTGGTGTAAGAATGCGTTCCTATTTGCGGTCAATGTAATTTGCTAATGATGTACATAGCCACGGTATAAATGCTATTACGATAAATGTTTCCTTTTCCGTAAATAGAACATGAATGGTTGCTCCAACCAGAATACCGACATGCTAGAAATCTTAACTCGTGAGACTAGAAAGCATATGAATAAAATGGCAACAATATTATTTAACAAAATTTTGGTGATCTTCCCTTTGAAAAATACCGGTAAAATAAAATTTTAATTTATCAGTAAACATTTTGTGGGTATACACTGCTTAAAACAATGAAAGGATATTGTTGGTCTTATATAAAATAAGGATGTAGGCGCAATTATTTTGCTGAAATTTTGAGTTTCACGTTAACAGCGACGGTTTAGCAGCAGCGAATGAAATTTGATTTTCAATTTAACGAAAGACAAAGGGGAAAATAAAGATCAATAGTGTAAAGTAAGTCGTTTCGAAGAGTGTGATGACTTAACGAAGTCATTGAACTGGTTCATAATCTTGAAGAGTTAGAAGTTAAGGGTTAGAGAGGGAGGGGCACAAACCGAAGTAGCAGGAGTCATTGGAATTTCACAAAGTCTGATTTCCAAAATCTATAACCACTTTTTGGAGACTGAAAATTCAGGCCGAAGATCGGGACAAGTCTATAACGCCCAGTGAAGATCGATATTTAACGCTAACGACTCGCAGACACCCAAATATAAATACCACTCTTCTTCAACGCCCTTCTTCTGGAACCACAATTTCGACTCAAACTGTCCGAAACTGGTTAAACGATGCAGGTCTTGTATCGCTCGTCGATCAATGCTATGCCTTACATTAAGAACAATACACTGTAGTGTCTGCAGGAAGTAGGCAACAGATCATGTTCTTTTTCTGGGGAGTTCAGCTTTTCTTTTCGTCCTGATAATCATCTGGAGGGAACGAGGCACTCAAAACAATCCTGCGTTTGTGCACAGAAGTTACAGATTAAGAGGTGGGAGAGTGATGGTCGTACCAATTCCACATCATTCGAAAATTGAGATGTGACCGGTCGCTGAAAGGGGATGACATTTTTCATAGTATTATAATTCGTTACGCTGCAACCATTGGAGAGAACTTCGTGTTAATAGACGGCAACTGCAGGCTAAATCGTGCTAACCTGGTGATTGGTTTCAGGAATCAGACGAATGGAATAGTCAGCAGGTTTTCCCGCCATGAACCCAATAGAACATATTTGGGACATGCTATGGAGACGAAATACTGGCGTCCTACCACTGCCAGCAGAACTGGAAAGAAATCTTCTGGAGGAATAGGACACAATACCACAGATCTTCATGAATAGCTTCGTTGAATTCATAGCTCAGAGCTTTTCAACGTTGCTGGACATCCGGTGAAGTCGTATCTCGAACTAAAAATGATTTTCTCTCAAGCAAACTCCATTTTTTTTCGGGGTTTTTTTTATATGCACAGATTGTGATTTTTACCTTTTGTACCCAAATCCTTGATAAAATGCATTTTTTCGACCAAACACGAGTAATATTTTTTTTCATATAGCCTACCCCATCTGTCGATCATGTATCAATTACCTTTCCCATAACATTTGAATGACCCCCAACCTCAATACCCTTGAATTGTTTTGAGCAGTGTATTTGCCGGTATTCCAATCCCTAGTACCTCCTACCTAATATTCCCATCTCCACCATTTGGGCATTCCAATTTTGTTGAGAGTGATCCTGTACTCACACAAATATCGTACCCAAAATGTTTTGAATTTTCGGTCGATTCCAATCATTCTTCTCTGGCCTTAACCTGTAGAGGACTTTCGTTTGGGCTCACGGATGTTTTTTCCTCAGGTTGGGATGTTATTCATTTTATCTTCGGAAGTTTTTTTTTTTTTTTTTTAGAATTGGAGGATGATGCCACGTTTATCTATAATAGCAGTGACATTCTGAAACAAGCTTCTTATACATTTTTATTACAATATTTGCAGTTGGAACAGTTTTTATTCATTCCTATACGAGTTATTTGGGAAGCAGTTGGCAGAAGCAGGATCGCATAACCAGAGAGTTGCGAATTCGAGGCTCTAGCTGCCAAATATTTGCCATGTTTATGAATGGCAGTTGGGGCGCTTAAAATAGGTTCGGGGTCGCTGTGTTCTCTAGAGGTGGTGGCTGCTTCTAAATGATGAGGACCCGCTATATTTGCTTGTGTTGTCCAAGGGAGTAATGCTGATACTCCCCACCCATATCTGCTATAAAAGCAAGTGGCTCCACAATAATTATGGAATTTATTTGTTTATTTAATACCATCATTTGGAATGTGCAAAAGAAAATGGAAATAAATTTTTTGCCATTTTTTTTTCTTTCTTCGTCTTGTTAAACCAATTTTATGGTTTTGGTACTTTCTCAAATGTTTATTTAAGTATTCAGTGTTTGTTCCGTATGTTTAGTGGGTGTGTGTTTTGTACAAACCGATCTTTTTTCTATTATACATTAGCAGTTTACGTTTTACTACAAATATTCATACGATTATATATCCTTTGGATATTCAAATAATTCAGGCGTTATTAGTTTTACGATAATGAGTTAATTCCTCTATTCTTAGAGTAATAAAAACTTCAAACTAGTTTTAATATTGAAATAAACATAACCTTTATTTGGGTACATTAAAGATCCAGATCGAATACTGGACTTGAAGCAGTTGGTATAGTATCTAATGGACACTACCAACTCGCTTTTAAAACAAAAATATACTTAGCAGTAATATAACGGCATACTGAAAGAAATCTCTAAAATACCGTTGTTTCTTTACAGTATGTCTTGATAAACTGAAATAATTAGTAATATTAATAATTACAAAAAACAGAAATATAGTCTACGTTTAACGATATCCAAATTCTTAAAAGTAAAAATCAAAATGATTTAATGTTATACTATTTAAAAATCACTTCTCAAACCTATTCACACTATGATTTTTGTGATAATCTTGGAATTTTCTTTTTACAGCCCTTTGGGGCTCACGTCCTTCTTCAGAATCTTCTTCCTTTCCACTCTCCTCTTCCAGTTGGTCACTGTGAGTGCTTTAAAGTTCTCGTCAACTCACCTTACTCTACTACGGGAACCAATCGGTCTGAGTTTGAAGACTCTGGATATTGGTCCATTCTGCTGATGTTCACTTTAATATCTCTGTCTTTGTGCAACTTCTACAGCTCGTTATTGTATCTGTGCCTCCATATACCATTCGTGTTCACTGCATCCAGAATATTCGTAAAAACTCTCTCCCGAAGATAGCTAGTCAAACATCATGTGTTTCAATCATTGGTCAAGTTTCTCAACCGTAAGTTCTCTAATAACGGTTTCCATTAGAAATTTTAGCATAATTAACATAAGGAAAAAAGGTCTTTTTTGAGCAACACTAGAATTTATAGTTTAGGAATATGGGCTAGAGTTTTTCAAAAATTAATGAAGCTGTATTATTAGTCTCGGTGAAAAGCAAGCGCATAAATATTAAATATGAATACTATGAAAGTAGAGGATCATAAACTAATTTTCATTTTCTTTTGCAAAAGATACGCTTCATTACCTCATCTTAATGTAAAAAAAGTATAGAAATATTCGTAAAGGGTACAGAAAAGTAAAATGGGTTGGTAAATTTATCAAAAATGCAGCACCATTTATTCCCCAAATACAGTTTTAAACTACTTTAGTCTGAGAGATCGGTTATAAAAATAACAAGTCGACTATCGGTTAATTTAAAAATTGAAGAATTCTGTTTAAAGTTAACATAATTGTTTTTCTTTCTGAATCAAACGGCAAACTTTATCCCAGAACAACCTCATGAAAAAACTTTCATTGCTAGAAAAAAAGTCTCAATAATCAAATAAATCTAGAAAACAGATGATTTTTGACTAACGAGCAATTTGTTTCAGCCTAGCGATGCGGAGAAAAAAGATTTGAGAATATATTCTCAATTTTAGTTATTTTTTAATTTCTTATTTAAGTGACGGCAAACCTTTTAAGATGAGTGTGCCTGTTAAGTTGAGGTTTATTATTTTTAGGTGTCCAATATGCCATTTGTTATATTTCTTGTAATAAAAATCCTCTTTAAACTCTTATAATCTACTTAAAAGTGTTTCATTTTTAAAACTGTTCTTTGTCCTCTTGCTATAATATGAGAATCCCTGCTCTAGGATAAAGATTTTAAATGACATTTATTTAAAAATTCAGTTTTTATATGATATAGAAGCCTTTCACCTTGTCACATTTTTAGACTGTTGTATTTAGAAAATCTTGTGGTCTGAATCAATAAAGGAAACGATAGCGTTTACCTGTCCTCTCAATCTAAAAAAAAAAAAAAAGAAAAAAAAACTTCTTCCGTATCTTGAAACATCAGTCTTGTTGCAAATTAACTTCATACTGAAATATAATAAACCCAAACTATGCCATAATTTCCTATTCAGTTTTGGTTCTTTCTTTCTTTCTAACTCATCCCATTCGCGTACTTCCCCAAGAAATAGTCCAGGGGGTTCCATGTTGCTGCCCTACTGAATGTCATAATAACGTTTAGGCTCTTACTTATTTTAGAATCCGTCTTTTAAATTTTTTTCAGTGAATGAAAATAATTTAATGTGTATCTATCTCGTGCCACCGAAATACCTATCACGTGTCTCCTAGGTTTGCCTTCTCTGGTTTATTCCCTCTGATCTCCAGAGATTTTTGTTTTGAGAAAGAAACAAATGTGAAAATAATACTCTGACACGATATTAATAAGTTTGCGTGGGCAAAGCAAGGATTATACAACCTCTTAGTAATAACTGGTACTGAGAATTTCAAGGGGAAAAAGCTTTCTAATGCTTGAGGCAAAAAACTCCTTCGAATCTTTATTTCATTCAATAATTTTTAGTTAATTCTTAAAGGATGATAAAACTTGAAGATTATAACATATAAAATGAGGACACATAAAATTAGACACCCTTTCTCGGAAGCAATTTAGCAAAGCGTGGCATTTTAGAAAAATAATGTAATAATATTTATAAATTATTTGCAATTGATGAAAATATGAACTGTCATTTTTTTAATTACTGATTTTTTACTGATATTTATAGCATTTTTTTAATCTTGAGATCAACGTTTTGATCTAACGGGATTCGGATAAACAAAGAAAAAGAGACCAGGTTCGAAGACATACAAATATTGTTACAATTCTAGTATTACAGGTAATTTTTATTGAATTGTGATATTCTTATGTAGAAACATATTAAAATTACAGATATATTTAGAAAATAATGGGGATTTAGAGTAAAATAATTTTTAAAAAGGAAATGAAAAAGTATTAAATGTTGGATAACGTAATATAGAAAAAACTTACTAAAAAGACAATGAGATAAAAATAAAGTAAATTTAAGACAGAATAAAATATTTTAGTGATATATTAAATTATGCACATTAAAGGAAAGGAAGAGCATATTTACGTAAGGAGATCAAAGGAATAATTTTAACTTGTTTATAAATTCTTATTCATTTTTCTGGAAACTGCTATCAGTTTGTAGTGAAATGAAACTATATTTAACAACTCGGAAAAATTGTAGAGTTCCTATTAAATGAGTTATAACAAATTTAAAGAACTTTAGTAAGTGTAGGCGCAAACATAAAGAGAAATTTAATAAGTAAACATTAAAAAAATAACTTTTGAACCACTTAATCGAAATTTCTAAACTATATGTTAAACTCTTAAATAATAGTAGGCACAAAAATATGAATATAAAATATCTGATGTGTGCACAACATGGCTTCCTTGTACATAATATCGCACATTTATTATTATTTTTATTTTGTATGTTACGACATCCGAATCCCCATTCGCACATTGTCTTCACAATCCATAACAGAATTCGTTTCTCAAGGTAACCGTGTTGACCTGAGTCATTTATATTCGTTATATAGTGACATTTTGCTCTAAACTGACATCACAATTCCAATACTTCTTGTACTCCGACATTACTTTATAATTGCCTTCTGGTGGTAGTTTTGGTTGCTAAACATTCCTTCTCACTAGTATCAAATAAAACTCGAAATGAATTATAGTCTAGTTAATTTTACACCCACCCAATTTTATACGTACATTTTACAAGCGTTTAGCCAATTCCTACCTCACACTGGCCTATAAAAACAAAAATTGGATTTTGTACCCGCATGCTGCTAACACGCTGAAGACAAAAGAGGGATATACACATATAAAAACTTATTACTCACTATAATAGCACCTAAGTAATTACTTCTTAATTTATAAAGGGATTTGGGATATTAATAAAAACTGCAATTGATATAACTATAACTACCTTCAATTTATGCGAAAATTATAGTAACAAAAAGATGTGTATTCTATGCATTTTGTGGTATGCATAACACAAAAGAAGAGCGGTCGCGTTTGGCCGTATTTCTCACACAATACAAGAGCACATAATTGTTTAAATAAACTACATATCAATTTGAAGCATTTTAGAAATACTTCAAATTTATATAAAATTTTTAAACTGAAGATTTTTATTTGTGAAGATATATTTATTTTTAGAAAAGCTCAATAGTGCTATGAATCGGCTATCGGAAATGTTAAAATTAGTAATATTGAGATTTCTTAGATATATTTAGATTTTACGTTACATTAGAGTATGGAAGAAGTTTTAATGTCGACAGTGACCTTTTAAAAATAGCAATAAATGCCTATTTAGAATTTGGTGACTCTATGTAGGGCATGGGCTAGACAAGCGGTCATATTCTAGGGCTGCCAGTGAAAAGCATTAAATTATGGTAACTGAAAATGTTTAGTGGAAAAACTATTTATTTTTCTCTGCCTTTTTATGTCGGGGAATAATTGTTTTCATTAACCTGGATTTGATTTTAATAGATACTTAATTACATATATTATTATTTAAAAAGCGATTGACTTGCAATATATTAAATCATATTTAAAGGGATTTGTGCTTAAATTTTTAAGGACAACTAAAAAATTCCAGAAAATATAAAAAGGATGTAATTTACGTTGTAATGTGAACTGTTTTGACACCAAATTATAGTGCTTCTCATCTCTTTAGATAGTAATTAAAAGAAATTATGCAAAACTTTATATAGTTATCACGTATTAATGATAAACTTAGAAATAAGATAGCAAAGAGATTGCAGTTTATGGGTGAATTTGTTAACTATTGTTTCATAGACTATACATCTTAAAAAACTTTAAATAAAGATATGATGTATACATCTTTAAAAAGTTTATTAATCCATTGTTAATTTTATGAAGTAGTTATATAAACATAGTAGCATGTATGTTTTAAGTTATGAATCTACTTGAAATCCGTATTGGTAGGTAGTGGCGAAATGTTATCTTGCACGCAGGTATTAAACTAGAACTAGTTTTGCATATATGCATACATTCAATTTTATGTATGTATGTATGTATATATATATATATATATATATATATATATATATATATATATATATATATATATATATATATATATATATATATATATATAGAGAGAGAGAGAGAGAGAGAGAGATAGATAGATATAGATAGATAGATAGATAGATAGATAGATAGATAGATAGATAGATATAGATAGATAGATAGAGATATATATATATATAGAGAGAGAGAGGGAGAGAGAGGGGGGAGAGAGACAGAGTGAGAGAGACTACTTAAACCATGGAGTTTCGTCATACATAGTACCTTTATTAAATTCCGAACTTAAGGGAAGAGTATTATCGAAAAAGTAATACACTGTCTACCAATAAGTATTTTGACACCTGCGATAGAAAAGAAAAACTTTATTCAAAATCAATAGTTGGTAGAGCCTCCACGAGAGGCAATTGCAGCGTGAACCCTCCGGGGCATACTTTGCACAAGTCTTTGCATTACAGCTAGTGGTATTGACTTTCACTCGGCTTGGAGTAGACATACATTCCTTCACCGATTTTGGACGGATAGTGCATTCTTTAATTAGGCGATCCAACTCGTACCAGAGGTTCTCGATAGGGTTCAGGTCTGGACTCTGGGCAGGACAGCCCATTCGATGAACACCATTGGCACCATACCAAACCTTGGTTAACCTCAAAACATGACAACTGGCATTGTCGTCCTGAAAGTAACAGGGGTCCAACTCGTAAAACTGCCACAACGTAGGAAGCTGTAACGTCGCAACATACATATACCTCTGTGTGTGTGGGGCTCAGTAAAAACAATTTCTTAAAGTCATAGACTTTATTTTAAGGATATCTACAATATGTACAACCAATATCGTTGGGAGAGAGAAACAGCCTCTCTCTTCCAGCCCCGACAACACACTGCCTTGTTCTTCAAAGACCCCTCGCAAAAAGAGGGGGGGGAGAACCAGGGCTGAGAGCAAGGGAGTGGTCAGTGGACGGGACTCCTGCCTTTCTCAGGGGAATAAATTCCCACGGGTCCTGGGAATGACCGACCCTCTCTAGTTCTCGTGTGACCAGCTGCCACAGCCAGCCCCTCCCCCATTACAATTTTCTTAGGGTGACAAAGGGTTCATTATTTCATTCTAAAATAATTCAATCATGAGAGAGTTTCCCTCATTAACTTTCCTGAGGCAAGATCTACTTAATACATGCACAAGAAATACAATACACAGAAACTATCAATGAAATAATTATTAAAAAAAACAGAAACATTAAATATTTACAAATCGCTTTTAACCAAATTAAAAATTTCCATCTTATTCTAATTGTATCCGACTTAATGCGTCTGCATTTCCGTTAGCCTTTCCAGAGCGATGCCCGATCTTATCTGAGTTTTCGTTAAAGGTCTAGGAAATTCTGCAATGCATTTTACCTTTGCTTCCGCCGGTGTCCTTATACCGTTTCCTACAACATGCCCTAAGTATTTAACCCGATCTTGCCCGAACCTGCATTTTGTAGGCTTTACCTTTAATTTAGCCTTCCTTAACCGTTTCAATACTTCGTCTAAATCCCTTAAGTGTTGGTTCCAATCTGAAGAGAATATCGCGATATCGTCCAAGTAAGGTACCGCGAAGTTTTCACACCCATCCAGAATTTCTGACATAAGTTTGCTAAAGCAGTAAGGAGCGTTTTTAAGCCCGAAGGGCATCCTTAGCGGACGATAACTACCAAATGGGGTTACGAATGCTGCTACACTCCTCGCTTTCTCATTTAGGGGTATCTGCCAGTAGCCCTTCGCTAAATCTATTACAGATATGTATTTTGCTGCGGCTACTCTTTCTACCCGCTCTTCAATGTTTGGTAGGGGAAAGTATTCTGTTCGAGTAACTGCATTAAGCTTTCGATAATCAATACAAATCCTAGGGTCCTTTCCTGGTATTTTAATTAATACAACTGGGGATGCGTAATCCGATGGGCCAACTTCGATGATCTTTAACTGAAGCATTCGATCAATTTCCCTTTTTAAAATTTCATTTTGCCGATGTGACGCTCGATATGGTCTAGTCCTTATAGGAATATCTGATGTAAGCTCTATATTGTAGGTCACTAGATCGGTTTTCCCAGGAGTGTTAGAAAACACCATGGAATAGCGCTTAAGCAGGTCTCGCAGTCGAGCAATCTCTTCTAACCCTAGACGCGAATTTAAATCACTCTCCCGAATTATTTCTTCTACATCAAATACATCCGGTTCGTCACTGACATGAGAAATTTCCCAATCGGAATCCTCTATTCCCCGATCCTTTGTCTCAATCTCCATGAAATTAATTGTCTCAGGTCTTTTATAATACGGTTTCAGCATATTTACGTGATATATTTTAGCTTGCTCCCTTCCTTCTCCTAGCTTAACTAAATAGTTTGTCTCTGAGATCTTAGCTTCTACTACGCCTGGTCCTTTCCAATGTACGGCCAGTTTATTTGGTCTCGCAGTGGCCAAAACCAGTACCTGGTCTCCTATTTTAAACTCCCGTTTAACGGCATTCTTGTCATACCACTTTTTCCGTTTCTCACGCATCTCTGCCATTTTTTCAGTAGCTAAATCCTGTGCTAGCTTCAGTCTATTCAAAATTTTAAATAGATGCTCAGTCACCGCAATACCTTCGTCAGGCGTCTCCGTCCAATGCTCATAAAGTAACACTTCAGGGGTTCTTAAATTCTTCCCAAATATAAGTTCGGATGGAGAGAACCCCAGTGACTCATGCGTCACCGTTCTCAAAGCTAATAGAGCCGCTGGCAAGTGCCTTTCCCATTCGGTTCCTGCGTCAGTACACAGTACTCTCAGAAGTCTTTTAATTGTACGGTGAAACCTCTCCACCGGGTTAGACTGAGGATGAGCTATAGAGCTATGGGTAATCTTAATTCCAAATTTCTCAAAAAACCCTGTCGTTAAGGCACTAGTAAAAGACGTACCTTGATCGCATTGTACCTCCTTGGGGAACCCAATACGACTAAATATTTGCATTAGAGCGTCAGTTACGGATAGAGAGCTTATATCTTTTACTGGAATGGCTTCGGGATATTTAGAGGCCATACAGATTGCAGTTATTAGGTACCTATTTCCCGATTCACTTATAGGCAAGGGCCCACACGCGTCAACGTTAATTTTGGCAAAAACTTCCCTGATAATAGGCACAAGTTTCATAGGTGCTTTCTTTTTGTCTTTAGCTTTACCCGCCCGTTGACATGGATCACAACTACGAACATAATTTTCTATATCTCGGTTACATCCTGGCCAGTAATAGTGTCGTGCTAATCGATCGCGAGTTTTTGTTATTCCAACGTGACTTGCCCAACCATCATGACATAATTCCATAATTTTTTCACGATATCGAGTTGGCACTACAATTAGCTTACGATCGTCGCCTAAGTGATCTTTTTGCACCTTATATTACCCTTTTCAACAATATATTCTCCTCTTTTCCCACTCTCTTTATTTTCCTCCGCTTGAGACCAGATCGTATCTAGCGTACTGCACCCCCGCTGAGATTCCTTCAGCTCGTCCGAGGAGCAGAGTAAGAGACTCTCCCCCCGTTCCGCTGCAGGCGAAATGTCCAGTAAGGGGTCTTCACTTTCACTCTCCGGGGTCGCGTAATTTTGAAGAATGGACGGTTCAGGGTCATTCACCTCAGGGAGAGTTCGATTTCTAACTTGAGCTCTCGTTATGGCATTTATTTGCTCACACGTCCAATTTCCACCCTTCTCTGCAATTAGCTCGGCTGTTCGGTTCCCTAGTAAATAACGACCTTGATCCAGGGGTTTTTCTACTACCGCTGCTTTAGTGAGGATTTCCCCGAAGGTTCCCTCCAAGTGAACTAGAGCTATCGGGAGACATTTATATTGCATATCTAAAGGTTGGCGCACCCAGACTACTTCGCCTGTCCACGTATTTTCTGGCGCATGCGTTTTGCAAACTAAATCTATGGAAGCACCAGTATCCCTTAGAATAGCCGTAGGCTCACCATTTACCTTTCCTTCCCACATATACGGCTCCATGCATTTTTTTTACACTACTCTTAAGATCAAGTTGATTCACAACTTCGGAATTCTTAAATTTTCGGTTAGGACAATTTAGCCTTATATGACCCAGACCATTACACTCAAAACAACGGAGTGGTCTCCGCCTCTCAAACTGTCTGTTTCTCTCACCGGGAGAATCCGGTCGGGTTTCTCTTTCGATTCTTTTTTCGGGAACGTCTATTCGGGTCTCCCTCACATTCCTCTCCAAATTGTCCCTACCTTCAACCCATCTACCTAATCCAATTTTTTTTTTTGTCCCCTGAACTTCCTTCCTATCAATTACAGGTCTTTTTACATTATGTCTAACAGACTCATATTTATCGAGTTTCTCCGCCAGTTCAAAAGGGTCAGTTATTTCACCCAAAATATCCAAAAAATGCTCCTTGACGTCTGCACTAACCTTCTTCTTCATTTGATCGGCGACCATTAATAACTTTAAATTTTTAAAACTGTAAATTTTTAAGCCATCCAGCCACCCTTCCAAATAATTCTCTAATTCATATGCAAAGTCTTGCCATCGACAATTTACCTTTTTTGCGTGCTGCGTAAATTTTTGCCTAAAAGCCTCTGGATTCCTTTTAAAACGTTCCAGTAATAATTTTTTTATGAAATCATAATTTTGACTATTTTCTTCGCTTTCCCTCAAAACAATCTGTTCAATACTTAATGGCAATAAGCTTAATATTCTGGAAGGCCATTCGGATTTTTCTATTTGCGCGCTTCTCGCCTGCCGCTCGAACATAGCTAAATACAGGCTAATGTCCGTTTCTTCTGTATTAAATGCTGGCATTAGTTTCTGCTTTTCTTGAACAGATTTTTTGATTACTATTTCAGGTATCGGAGAAGAGCCGCGGGAACTATTAGAATTCACTATACGTAATTTCTCTAATTCATATTCATGCTCCTTCTCCCTCTCTATTCTTTCCCTTTCTACCTTTTCACGCTCCTTTGTACATTCTCTAACGTACTCAAAGGCTTCTTTAACAATCTGCTCATCAAAATTTTTACTTGATATTAATTTACAAATATCTAATTTACTCAATTGGGGGTCAGGCTCAATTCCCAAATCTTCGGCGAGAGTTATTAGCTCTTGCTTTAGAGCTCTCATTAGATAGGCCATGACTAAATTTTAGTTAATTAATTTACACTTAATAATGTTATGAATACAAAAAACAACTCAAAATAGAAATACTTTTAACTAAATAATATCTTTTAAAAATTTAAACACAATACTACACAATAATAAAAAAGTTTAAAGGTCAACCATTCAACTTTAAAGACCCACTAGCAAAGAAATAACTTTTTATGCAGGCAATTTAAAATAATAAAAATAATTTGCCTTCTTGCCTCAGAAAAATAAAATGAGGTACTCACTCGTTTGTAGAAGTTTCTCCGTGATCACTCAGACACGGCTTTTAGTCCAGAATATGTCAGATCACACAGTCTTTCTCTGATGAAGAAGAGACGAAACTAAGGGACGGGAATTCAGCAAATCCTTAGAATATAGAAATTCACAATTCACAAACACAACCGGAACACAGGCTTTCTAAACCGAACCAAGGGACGGGAATTCGACGGTTCTACACAACTGCAGGTATACAGGAACACTGTTGAATCCAGCCTCGAACTACGTTTGATGCGACGAGTTGCAATGTCCGCAAAAAAAATTAACACACGGGATTGTCTTTCCCGCACACCACTACCTCCTTAACTGAAGGATTTCTCTGGAAATTAACACACGGGATTGTCTTTCCCGCACACCACTACCTCCTTAACTGAAGGATTTCTCTGGGCACGAAGCCACGGATGCGAAGACCGCAATTTTTTCAGGAAGTTCAGGTGGAGTGGATTCCATCCAGCTGCCACCAAATTAAATGTATGCTGTAACGTCGCAACATACATATACCTCTGTGTGTGTGGGGCTCAGTAAAAACAATTTCTTAAAGTCATAGACTTTATTTTAAGGATATCTACAATATGTACAACCAATATCGTTGGGAGAGAGAAACAGCCTCTCTCTTCCAGCCCCGACAACACACTGCCTTGTTCTTCAAAGACCCCTCGCAAAAAGAGGGGGGAGAACCAGGGCTGAGAGCAAGGGAGTGGTCAGTGGACGGGACTCCTGCCTTTCCCAGGGGAATAAATTCCCACGGGTCCTGGGAATGACCGACCCTCTCTAGTTCTCGTGTGACCAGCTGCCACAAAGCACATTGTCATCCAAAATAGTGCAGTAGGCGTTGAGCTTACCATGAATGGTGACCAAGGGTCCCAGTCCATACCAGGAGAAACACCCCCAGACCCTAATTCCATCGCCATTGAACTTGACTGTTGGCACAATGCATTCTGGCAGGAGACGTTCTCCAGGCAGACACCAGACCCAAACCACTAGCAGCACAGATTTTTACAAAATTTTTTTGTGAAAAAGTATATAATAAAAAAGGCTAAAATATTTTGGAACTTTTGGATCAAAACTAAGATTTGGAGGTTATTCCGAAATTTGACACAATTTTATGAAACAGTGTCGGTAGGTAAGGTGGTTTATAAGTTTATAACTGCTATAACTTTTTAATTTATGTATCAGTTTTGTTCATTTTGGTGTCAATTATAAGATAAAAGTGTAAACTGTGAAATAAAAGTGTTAAAATGCTCAAAAATACAAACTGATTTTTACCAATTTGTATTGAAAGCATTTTTTAAGGATTTTTTTTTTTTTTTCAAATTTTAAGAAATTTTACAGTAGAACCACAAGTCTCACCACCTTCACCATTTTTTTATACAATCTAAATATCATGTTTTTCAACATAAAATAAAAATCAAGAAGGTGTTTTTTGTATTTTGTCATTTAAAAAAAAAAGAAAAAGAATAAATCATAACCAAATACTTTTCATATACTGCCTTTCTATGCATTTCCTTGGACAAAAGATAGCCACTCGGAGTATATTCGATCCAAGTCTCGTAGGATAGCCTTAAAATTCCAGAAAACAGTATCAGAAGTGTTACAAGTTCCAATGGAAAAGCTTTCTTAACTACATGCCATTAATGAATGTACTGATTGTAATATTTCATTGCAAACTCTTAAACAGAAATTTGGCTCAAGTTGTATAAAAGAAAAACTACAAATACTTACTTTAGTACCAACATCATGGAGCATAGAAAAATCCGAATATTTTTAACACTACTAAATATATGGTGAAGAAATCAAGAAAATTATTAAAAGAAGATGGTATTTTGTCAAAAGGAAGCAACAAAGTTGGAAACAGGAATTGGTAAAGATGTAGAAACACATGACCAGACATTTTATTTTGATGATGATATAAGTGGGATTTCTGCAAATAAAAAAGACTGTATCTGTCCCATCACAAAATGGCAAAAGAGTATTCAAAGCATAAAGACTCCTATTACATAATTTGAAAGATGTGTACTTAACTTTCAAAGAAAAGTATCCTTCTGACAAAATTGGTTCTACGAAAATTTGTGTACTTCGCCCAAAAGAATGCACTACTATAAACCGTCATGGAATGCATAACATATGTGTATGCATTTACCATCCAAATGTAAAATTGATGATGCATGCTATACATTTAAAATAATCATACATTGAATTGTTACAGAAGCTTGTTTGTGATGTTAAAAATGAAGAGTGCACGCTGCATCGTTGCTCCCAGTGTCCTGTGCAGTATGAATTGCGTAATTATTTACTGGACATGGAATGTTTACAAGATGTTGAAAATGTTATTTTCAAACAGTGGATTCAAACTGACCGCCCTTCTTTTGATACATTAATCAAAACAGTTGATGAATTTGTTGAGTCCTTAGTTTACCAACTCCAAAACTTGATAAAGCATCATTATGTTTCAAAATCCCAGAGTCACCACTTAAAACCATGCAAAGAAATACTTTCTAATATGCCATGCATCATTATTGTATACTTTGCTGAAAATTATACATGTCTATTTCAGGATGCTGGCCAAGGTTTTCACCACCAGAACATTCAAGTTACCCTTCATCCTTTTGTTATATATTATAAAATAGAAGAA
>JAGEOH010001105.1:0-25000 GCA_032207245.1 Pardosa pseudoannulata
CCTTAGAATATTTGATCCTTTAAATCACAAAAAAAAACATAAGATTTATATGTATTTATGCAAAAGAGTAACTCATTAACAATTCTAAGAAAATTAACAGTTAATATGCTAATTAACTTGAATAAAACACTGTATAAGAACTCTCTAATGATGATTTTTTTAAATATTTTGTTTTATAAATAACAGCATTCAGGATAATGGAAAAGTATACTACCAAAAACTAATGTAAGAAGACATTCAATGTAACATTATTTACCACATTGACATCTACTTCGCAAAAATGAAAATTTTATAGCTATTACTTAAATTGATTCACGAAAAATGTACAAGTCTATAAGTAATAGGTGTTATTAAGCAAGAAGTTTGTTTGGTAAACTTTGACCTTTTCTGTTTTCATCATTAGAAAAAAATTAAGTAGTATTATTAATATAATTTTTCTGGCGAAGATTATGCTAGTAGCATTGAAAAGTTTGAATATAACAGCAAATAGAGCTAGAACTGATAACACAATTAATATTTAAATAGTTTATATAGTGGTTATTGACAGATGTCATAAACACAAACAATAGCATGCAAGATGAAATCTCTACATTAGAGCTCAATTAATTGAGAATTTTCAAAAGAAGTTCCATGTAAAAACACCATTTTCTAGTAATAGAATAATGAAATTACTTACCAATAAATCATGAAACAATATATTGCAATCTTGGACGAAAAACGTTTTTCCAACCGCATGCCTGCATGGTAGGATGGGCAGTAAAAAACACAGAGTTAACAAACATATTAACAGAATTAAATCTCTTACACCGTGAGTGTTTTTCAGCTAAAATAAATTGGTTGGCTCAATTTTTTAAAAACATTCACTATCCTCATCCGTAGCCAAGCTACATAAACAAGAAACATGTCACATTTCTGACGAAACATTGAACTGTTGGTTGAAAGCAGGATCCCAAGTAGTATCTAGTATTTTTTCTCATTCCATTGCAACATACACCATAAAATTTGGATTATTCTCTTTGATAACCCTTACTATTTCTTTCCCACGAACGGACTAGATCATCAGCCATGCCAACCCGCGGCTACTAGCACCATGCTGCAGAAACTCAACCGTCATGATGTCACGCAATAACGCCCTTCACCAATGACGTCACTATACCAACAACTGACGGCTTAAATCCCTCTTTTAAGGGATTTAACATTCCATTCAGGGGAAACTAGAAATTATTCTTTCATATGTACTCACAGAAGAAAAAAAATATAGAGAGAAATAAAAGGTTAGTATTATAAAAGAATCTCTTTATTGATTTAGAAATTTTGTTTATACAATCATTGCTTTTCAAAACACACTTATGATAACTTCATATTCAGTATGGCAAACTTTACTAATGCATT
Organism: Pardosa pseudoannulata; assembly: GCA_032207245.1. Lineage (NCBI taxonomy): Eukaryota > Metazoa > Arthropoda > Arachnida > Araneae > Lycosidae > Pardosa > Pardosa pseudoannulata. Next base: position 1,393 of record JAGEOH010001105.1, read on the forward strand.
GTGAAAATAGGGAAATTGGTGAGACTGGGGAAAAAATTGTAAAGTGTGATAAAATATGAATTCCGCTGTTAGAAATGCTGTATGTTGCTCATATGCTCTTTTTCAAACTTCAATTTCTTTTCTGTTTGGTGAGTGAATCACAAAGTACTGTAAGTTTAAGGTAGTAGCCATCACATTTAGAAACAGAACGTTTCTCATATCTGAGTTCATTACGAGATTTTAACAAATTGCATTTAGATAGCATGATGTGTAATATTAACTTAAGCATTTAAACAACATATATTTTTCTCTTTAAATTATTTTATCCTTGACAGTTGAGAATTTCACAGAATTTCGTCGTTTCTTATTCTCTGTAGAAAAAAAAAGTATTGAAATTTTTTTTAAATATGAGACACATTCAGTGTCCTTTACTAGCCGTTAAAAAATGTAAAATAAAAAGCATTAACAGTAAAGTTTTCTTGAAAAAAATATTCATACAAAATTTTGTCTTGAGTCAGTGCTACTTTTAATTTTGAAATATATTTTCGCATAACATTTCGGTTCATTAACGACAAACAAGTCCTCGAAAAGTCTTTCTGTTTACAAAATAGTTTCTAGAAGAAGATTGCGTATTTGTTTGTAGTTGCATTCCTTTGAGATTCTCATTTAAAAAATGTATAGGGTGTGGTTTCTTACAATTAGATATAAAATAAAACCCATCGATGACTTAAGAAGGGGTTCCCTAAAATTTTTCAAACAAGGTAAAGATTTAATAACAGTGAAAGGAAAACATATACTATATTTGCAATAAACAGATAGTATAGAAAATAAATTATAATTTACACTCACTTCCAAACATTCAGCACGGAGAGGAAAATGTTAATTTCCATAAGCCAATCAGAATTAAAGAGGCTGAATTTTGTTACAAAGTTAGAAAGAAGTATGCAAATATGTTAGGTAACAGCCTATAACGGTTTCGCATCGAAATATATGCAAACCAGGTAGATAAATTGTGATTTGGTTTGGAGTCTACTACTTTTTTGCAACAGGAAGGCTAATGAGACCGGGACCTACAGCTTAAAGCCGATTCCGAACGGCTACGAACATCCATGCCACAGTGGGATTCGAACCCACGAACTCCGGTACCGAAGGCCAGCACCCTAACCAATCGGCCATTGAGATAAGTTGTGAATGGTTTCAGATGTAAGTGCTGATGAAAGGTATTCAGAGCATTCGTACTATTCGTTTTCAACCTATAAGTGTTTTTATGGATTTCAGAAAAGAAATGGAAGATTCTGAGGTCTGGCGGACAATCGGACGCATTCATACAGGACAGTCTACCACAGATGTTGCTCGTTTCTTCAGCGTTCATCATTGCGTCATTTCACGATAGTGGAAATACCAGCTAAACAGTTGCCCGAAGACATGCAGCCTGTCTCCCAAAGGTTACGACCACTCCGGAAGATAGATTTATTGCTGTTGTAGCCAAGCGGAATCGAAGATCGGCCTTCACACATGTGTCATCCATGGTTGCAGCGGCCATTGATAAGACGATATCTGTCACTACTGTTAATCAAACATTTGAGCTACATTTGAATTGTCTGTATGACCGGGTACCACAAGTATGTGTTCCTTCATCCGTCGAATCCAGGGGGGTACGATTAAAGTGGTACCACCAGCATGGGAATTGGACTGTCTGATTGGGGAAACTCTATATTCACATATGAGTCCAGATTTGCCCTAAAACCTGATAAGGGTCTGGGGGAACAAGGCGAGAACATCACCGAACATCATGGTCTGAGCAGGAATTTCTTTGGGATTCAAAGACCTGCCTATCAACAGGCGGGGTTCTGTGACTAGCAGCAGTTTGTCTTTTATTCGTTTTAATGGATTTAATCACTTCCCCATAGAGATGCCATCTTCAACAATTTTCTGGGTCGTTAAGAGATTATGCATATTGTTGCGAACACCCCTCGCGCGGAAATAACGAACTATGTTGAAGCCACTATCGAAATTCCAATGTTTTCAGTTTGTATTCAGTTTTGTGGCAACGCTGTACATTATTATTTTTTTTAGTTTTGGTTCGCTTCGGCGAATGTTGCTAGTTTTTAGAAAGTGAATAAATGTGTTATTATAGTTTTAAAATATCCCTGTGAGATTATTTTGACTTTCTATTTACTTTTTTGACAGCCGTTAAGCCTCGGATAGATGCACCAGAGCCCAATTAATATTTAGTTTTATAAATGTGTTACGAGATTCAACACATATGGAGTTGGCTGACTTACTCGTCGGACCAATTGAAAATCTTTCGAACTTTCAGTTGGATCAGGCTATATATAGACTTTCCCACCTCCAACCTCTCTCAGTGATTTAGAAACTGCCCTATAGGAAAAATGGCGAATATTGAACTCTATGGGGTTTCATCACCTCGTAAGAAACATGATCACAAGCTGTTTTCTTTGCATGATGGTTAGGGATGCTCACGAGCTAGCACCGATCCTGACCCATATGGTCGTGAGGCCCTCCAGGCTTCTCCCAGTAGTGGTGGGCAGATCGCAAGCATTGGGCCACCAGCCATCCATGAAGTGCTTGAAATGCGCCCAGGTATGAGCTTGGAGGGGGGATTCGGAAGACTACTGAGGGCTCTAGTGGACGTCTAGATTCTAGAATTAGTGAAAGTGGCTCGAACCACGAGGCCCAAAAGTGGAAACGAAAGAAACTAAGAGAATTTAAGTCGTTAGCTCTAGAGACGGGAATCAGAAAGCCAAAAGGGAGGAAACAGGAAACTTAGAGATGCGGCAGACTCAAAGCTGGGCCTCAGAACCATCACTCAGAAGTCAATGAGAGGGAACCTTGGTCCACCCTACAAAACCCCCGTGACTCGGCTTGCTTAAAAAAAAACCCAGCTAAAACCTCTCAATAGCAACTTGCAATGAACTTGCTGCAAGGTTGATATGACAAGTTTGAGGCAAACTTGCACGACAAGTGTATTGTAACTTGCATGACAAGTTTGCTGCAAGTTGGAGGTATGGTGACTTTGAAGTTTGCGTAGACTTGTTGCAGTCTTGTGTCAAACTTGCAGACTTGTCATGCTGAACTTGCTGCAAGTTTGCAGGCTTGGAAAGCAAGATTCCCAGATAGCAAATTTAAATTGCAACAAACTTGCAGCAGTCCTGCTTTGTAAGCTTGTAAACTTGCAGAAACTTCAGCATGACAAATCTGCAAGTCTGAAACAAGACGGCAGCAAATCTATGCAAACTTCGAAGTCACCATACCTCCAACTTGCAGTAAACTTGTCGTGAAAGTTGCAACTTGTAGTATGAAACTTGCAACAAACTTGTTTTATCAAACTTGCAGCAAACTTATCGTATCAAACATGCAGAAAACTTGTCATATCAAATTTACATCAAACTTGTCATATCAAACTTGCTGCAAGTTTGAGACGACAAGTTTGCTGCAGTCTTGCACGACAAGTTTACTGCAAGTAGGAGGTATGGTGACTTCGAAGTTTGAGTAACTTGTTTCAGTCTTGTAAACTTGTCATGCTGAACTTACTGCAAGTTTGCAGACTTGCAAATCAAGACTGCTGAAAGTTTGCTGCAAACTAAATTTGCTATATGGGTTATGCTTTGTAATTAAACTGGAAATACCAGAAAGAGAAATTTTTTTTTGAAAATTGAAGCTTCATTTTTCCTGATTAATTATAAACAATTTCTATGAAAACTAGTTCCACGAATTTACCATTAATTAAACGATTTAAATAAAAAAAATAAAGTTTTAAAGCCTTTTTCCCCCTCCTAACTTTTTTAGCCTAACTATTCAATGAAATATAATATTTAAAGACATCTTTTTAGGGTGCCTGTGATCTTGACCTGTTAATGAAAAAAAAGTCATAGTACTGAATTTTTAGTTTATTTTGCTTATCGTAATAGTCATACTTCAAAAATTAAGGACAAAGTTATAATAAAATAGTACAGGCTATAAAATAATTACAAACTTAATTGTGACATAATACAGAATAATGAAAATTACAAATTAATGTAGAATGAAAATTTAAAAATGTCTCTCCATTCTCTTTTCATGGCTTTGCATCTTGAAACAGAAAAAAAGAAAGCATTAAAAATAATTAATTTTATTATTATTATTTAATTTTGTATCTTTCAAACATACAATGTAAAAATATATACATAAAAAATCATTTAAAATAATTAAATGCAAATGAGATTTCAAAAAGTGTGACCAGAGATGTAAGATTTGCTGCCCGGATACCCGCCTGGACAAGGTTTTTTAAAATTCAAATTTTATAAGTTTTGTTTTTCATCCATAGAAGTTAATTAATCATTGTTTTATACCTAATAATTATATTTGGTTTAATCTGTAAAAAAATATCAATTTCATTTATGTGTGTAATTAATATCTCGTTCATATACAAAATATTTTTTAGAAGTTCTGTAAATTCTTGAGTAAAAATTGAAAGTATGCTGAAGTAGTAAAATTTTACAATTCATATAGATGTTTTAATTGCAACTGTCCATAAGTAAAAATAAAATGTTTTATTATTTAAAGTACTTTGTTAGACAATAAGCCATCAGATCTTTATGAACCAAATTTCAGACACTCCAGACTTGACGAATAACGTGGGCTATGCTTTTGGCAAATTGCACAACAATAATGTTGATGATAGCCTTTGGCTTTATCTAGTATACTTATAAAATAAATAAATAAAACATTTTTATCTCAGAAACATTAATCTTTAAATTGAAAGTAATAACCACATTCGAAGTTTTCTAACTTTAGCTTGGTTTAGCCAATCTCCCAGAGCTTCTTTTATCTTCACCTCATTGCTGTAGCTTTAAATACTCTTTGACAAGCAGCTATAAAAACATACAAGAATGATTATGGGAAATTATACATATTTTTATTCTCAACACAAGAGGCATTTTAAAGCTCATGCATTTTATTTAAATAATTTTCATTAGAAAAAGTATACTTATAGAATATTGTCTTTGACACTTCTGTTGCTAGGAAAGGCTTTTTAATCATATTTTTTTAAGTGTTCTTGTCACTGAGTGTGTATAATTCGGAAACATCATTACTTACGTTATGATCGGAACGTTAGCAGAACCTGTATACATGCTACAGCCAAAAGGTTTTGAAATTCAAGGTGAGAGAAATAAAATTTGTAAGTTAAATAAAGCAATTTACGGATTACACCAAAGCGGTAGGGTTTGGAATGCCGAATTAGATTATATTTAAAAGAAACTTGGATTTAAAAATTTACTTTGGTGCAACACTGAATAAGTTAAGAAAAGATGTAGTTTTGTTAGTATACGTAGAAGACTTAATTTTATTTGGAAAAACACAATGTATTGCAAGATACAATCAATTTGCTTAAAAGTAACTTAAATGTGCATGATTTGGGAAAGATTAACCATTTATTGGGAGTTAATTTTGAATATATAAATGGAAATGTATTTCTTCATCAAAGTACGTACATAGAAGAATTAATTAAAAAATTTGAAGAATTGCCAAGAACGAATGTAAACTTGCCTTTTAAACCAGGAATAGAATTTTTACCCAAAGTTAAAGAAACTGAAATTTTTGAAAGTGAAGTGATGAAATGTTATCCTTATCGTACCTTGATAGGATGTTTATCATTTATTGCAAGCAGAAGTAGGCCTGATATTTCATTTGCCGTAAATATGATGTCTCAATTTTGTAATTCTTATACTTATCAACATTGGACTATTGTAGTAAATATTGCGAATTACGTGTTTAACACTAAAGACTTAAAAATAAATTTATCAAAAACAAATAATTCTCAGTTAAAAGCATATTGTGATGCCAACTGAATTTGCTACTTAACTAACAGACATTCTTCAAATGGATATATAATATACTATGCAGGTTTTCCTTTTAATTATAAAACAAGTAAACAAAAATGTATAGCACTAAGTTCGATGGAGTCTGAATTGATTTCCTTAACTGAAAGTGTGAAAGAATTGATATGGTATTGTAATGTAATTGAAGAATATGAACTCTTGTCAAATGTACATGCACCAGTACAATACTGTGATAAACAAGCAGCAATATATTTCTCTAAAAATCCTATTGAAAATACTAAAACTAAACATCCACATAAATTACAAATTGATTATACAACAGTTAGAAGAAAATTTATCTGTTTTAAAATATATTGATAATATAAATAATTTAGCGGACTTCCTTACAAAACCATTAATTATGGATAAACTAAACTTTTTCTTAGAAAGGTATTTCGATAAGGTTCTGCCAATGGGGCCGAGTGTTAGCCATTTTAGGTGGGCAGCACATAATCGATATGTATATTGCTTCTTGCGATAAACCAATAGAAACTACTCCTTCGTTAAGTTTTTTTTAAATATATACGTGTGTACTTCATACCACAATGATGGAGTGGTGGATTTATTTTTTGCCTGTATATTTTGTGTTTATTATTATAGTTATAAAAATAAATGCATTTAAAAGAATAAGCTATCTCCAAATAATTGCCCACCCGTCAACCCTAATAACATAATAAAGTAATTTTCTTTTACTGTTGCAAAACAAATGCAATATAATAACAATAATGAATATATAGATATTTTATTTATATACATCCCAGCTCAAACTCGTATTACTATTCCAGCAGTGTGTTTTAAGTTTTTCTTTCATAGTAATCAAAAGCTAATAAAAATAATGCTATGTAGGTAGTACAGTAAAGACATTTTAATCTCGGTATTATTAATTCCAACAAAATCTAATTAAAATTAGAAAACAGAGGCACATTAGTCCATGTTAAGAAGCATAGAGCCATCTAAGAAACTGTTTGAAATAATACTTTATGTAGGGAAAAAAGTGTTAATGATCATTCAAGATAAATTAAAATTTTTGAATTCTATACTCAAATGGCCTGAAAGGAAAAAAAAATAGAACAAAATTTTAGAAATTCTCCAAAAAGTTGAGAAAAATTCACTTAAAAATTAAAATTTTCAACGTAGGTTAAACATGGCCGACAATACGTACTTGAAAACGAAAACATTCCTTAGTGAATTAATAAAATTAACACACCTTTTTAATTTATTGGAGATTTTAGATAGTTGTAAATTATAGAGAAATGTTATCTCTCTCCTATTTGGCCGGGAAGCGTATGCGCTTGCGTTCCGTATCTTAACCAGGGCTTCGAACCGTAATTTTTTTTGTTCCGGTTTTCGTTCCGGTTCAACTAAAAAATTAATATCGGTTCAGTTCCGGTTTTCGCTCCTCCAAAAATAACGGTTTTCGGTTCAGTTCCGGTTTTCGCTTCGCCAAAAATAACTGTTTTCGTTTCAGTTCCGAATGAATAATTTCATTTTATGTATATTCTTATTTGTACTAAAAATATAATTCTATCATAAACAAAAAATGTAATTCTATCAAAATTTAGAAGATTTTATTCTTCTTTTAATTGGTACACTATGTGAATTGATACAAACAGCAGGTACGATAAGAGCGGTGAGCAGAGGACGGCGAGCATTGGCATTGTTATCCATTATCAAAATCGCATTTGACAACTAGGTTCATGATTACCCACATTCGTCGTTTGACTCTCACATCGTGCACTTGGCCTTGCAATAATTATGTAAAAAATATATTATTTATTTAACATATGAAAATTGCCTCTAATTATTAATATATCTTCTAACGTGGTTTCACTGAGATTACTTCTGTTGTCTCGGAGAATAAATTTCAAACCTGAAAACGCTCTTTCAACACTAACTTGTGTAGCTGGAGCTGCCAAAACCACCATTGCAATCTTATACAAGTGCGGATATGTAATTTTATTCTCTTCCCAGAAATCTAAAATATTATGCTTTATATCAAGCCTTCGTACATTGTCAAAATTATTTAAAATGAATTCAATGTCAATCTCGGTAGAAATAGAGGTTTATGTGTTTTTATTACTGCCAATTCTTTACCTTTTAAAAAAGTCTCTAAATCGTCTTCATTTTCATCGCTTTCAGTAGAAGATTTTGTTTCCTCGTTTACTATTGAAATGGACTTTTCAAAAAATTGTAATTTGTTCCAAATATTCTTTAAATGTTGCACAGCCTGTACCTTTTGTGACGTGGAAAGCAAAATTTGATAACGCGGGTCCAAATAAACTGCTCCTACTAAACTATCAATTTCTATTAACAATGCTTCCCTGTTAGATAACTGATTATATAAAATATCTGCAAAGAAATTTTTTAAATTTCGTAACTTTATTTTGCAATGTGTCCAAATTCCGTAAAAATCGCTTAAAGTAAATTCTTCACTTTGTAGTTTCAAAGTTGTTTCCGTTAGGGGTTGTAGGGTATCAACAATTAATTTTAATTTCACCCATTTACTGTCTGCAAAATAGTAATCTAAATTATGTTCCGCTAAAGATGAGCTAAAATCTTTGCATTCCAATAAAGATTTTAACATATTATATGTACTATTCCATCTAATTGGGCAATCCAAAATTGGTCTTTTAGTATTAACGTCTTTAAATTTTAACATAAGAGATGGAATGCGCAGCTTTTTCACCAACCCCCTAGCATCAGAAATAAATTCATTGAAATCGGCGTTTTTTATAGAGTCTTTAATTGCTAGTTGCAATGTATGTGCAGCACATCTTATTCCGATTAGTTTATTAAAAGAAAAGTTGTGATCAAAAAATACTCCATCTTCAAAGTGATCATTAGTTTCGAAATTTTCATTTTCCATTTCGATAACTTCGTCTTCAATTTCGGATCCTAATAAGTTGACAAATGAAATCATATTAGCTCCATTGTCCGTAGTAATTGAATAAATTTGCTGAATATCGATATTATATTTTTCTAGTACTTTTTCAACCATATTTTTAATATAAATTCCAGTATGTTTATCTTTCAACTCTGTCATTCCGAAAGTAAACAAATTTATTCTTCCGCCTATTATCAACTGAGCATTGATTCCCAAAATTGATCTATTTAATCTGGTAGCTATGTCAATTTTTAAGGAAATTACTTTTTTTTCGAGTGCTGTACTTATTTCAGAGACAATTTTAACAGCTGTCTCTGGTATTAATAATTTAATGTTTTCAGAATTTACTGAAAAATGATTACCTATTGCATTAACAACTGGGTTCAAAATCTTTTTGAATCCTGAATATTCTAACATTTCAAATGAACAGCCATTAACAGTAATAAGTTCAATACATGCTTTAAGGACTATTTCCTTGTTTAATTTTACTTTCAAAAATTCTGATTTTACGTATTTATCCAAAGTTTCTTGTGAACCGCTGGATCCGCTGGTACTTGGAGTAGCTTCATCTCTTATGTTCAACTTAATTTTCTTTTTTTGCTGTACAGTTTTAAATTCATTACTATGATGTCTTTTTAAATGTCGTTCTAAATTGGCAGCATGATTTCCAATCCTAGAAGTGTCGCATATATTACAAATACTCTTATTCTCAGTTTTGTGATATGTGAAAAAATCCCTGTAAGTATTTGTCTTATTTCTCCCCATTCTAAAATCGAAAAGGAAAAAAAATAAATAGATCAAATAAATTTTAAAAAATATACAGTTATTAAATTATAGCTATAGAATAGGGTCTGCCACTCAAATATAAATTAAGTAATAATTAGTGCTGTACCGAGTACTCGGTCATTTACTACTCGGCCGAGTACTCAGTAATTGGTTTTAAAAAGTTCCACTGATATGCTCATGAAGAATTTTGCATTTATTGAAATGAAAACATGAATTTGAAGCATATAATCATAAATTCTATTTCAATTTGAAATGTAACTAAATATTCACCCTAAAGACAATTTTTAATAAAATGTGCAATTAGCCAATATGAAATTAAAAGTGATTCATTAATCTATTTCTTCTCGATATTCTACTATCTAATAATTTCCTATTGTTTGTCTCTTTGCCGTAATGAAAATTCCTTGAGTAATATAAAAGTTTCACATTTCCCAACTTTATTTCATTTTTATTTTTTAATTAAAAAAATGTAGCTTATGTTATTAGAAAATTTTATTAGCTTTATAGTTTCTTTCCATTTTACAAAAATGGAAAAATGCACTTAAAATACACTTAAAATACACTCAAAATACTTTTCTCACTTCAGGCAAAATTGTAAAAAAATTCTTATGTGCACCACTAAGCAGTGTTTTACAGTGAGCTTATTTTTTCTGAGGCAAGACAGATTTGCAACAACAACAACAACAACAAAAAAAAAAAAATGCTCTGTCTCCTGAATATGTAGAGCGACTGGTGTTTTAACATCATAACCTATGATATAATAATTTTAAAAATAAAAATATCTTTAACAGCATTCATCAATTTATTGAGCTTTCTTTCTACAAGCTATTGCTTTAAAAAAAAATTTCTAAACTTTTAAAAGTGATTTATCTTTATAATCGGCATTAATTTATTCAGGATTTTTGTTTAACTTTTATATATTAAATAGCCATATTTTTATATATTGGGTAATAATTTTTGACAGATCAGTTATAAATTCCTTTCACTGCTAAAAAATATTAAATCCTTACAACTACTTGGTACTCGGTCAACACTCATAATGATAACGTATATTTAAAGAAACAAATATAGAATAGTACAGAAAAAAAAGGAGACCAAGGAAAGTCCTATTTTCTCCGATTTATCAATTTAGGTACCTTATTCCAAAAACTTCAAATAAAACTCCTTTAGCTGCTGTCAGTTTAAATCAACGTCAATAAAATATCGGACCGTTGTCGAACATAAAATGGCAAAGAGAGTAGGTGCCTTATTTGATGTTTCCAAAACAACATATATTGATAAAACTGAAGCAAATATAGAAAATATTTCACTGTTTCTTTTTATTTCTGGGCCCCCCTGTATAGGAATATTCCCTCACTCACTAACATACACCAGAACCTTTTTTTACACGGTAGATTGATTCCTGAGAAAACCGTGTAAAAATAAATACACAGTGTATATTGTATATAGAAAATATTCTACACTCGCGGTGAGTCCCAGATTCCGTTCGTGTAGTATGTCAGATTCCAACCTAGTAGCAAAAGATAATATTCGAAATGTCGGATATACTGACATTTAAGTCTTAATTTTAAGGTAATCTTTCATTTGACGGTTTTTTTAAACTGCGCTCCTAAAAAAAAAAGTGTATTTGGCTATATTTTAAACCGTGTTAATTCAAAATCGCGTAAAAGTAAGCATTGAAAAAAAGAGGTTTTGGTGTATTTTATTATTTTATTCAGTGTTATCGAACAAATCATAGACAAATTTTAAAATATAGTCTGAGAAAATGTGCTATTAGTATACAGAACAAATAGATTTTAAAAATCAATACACTGGTACTTACGTTATCAGTAATTCAACATCAGAAGACAGAGCCGTATGAGGACTTGGCGAAAAAGGTGGCCGTCGGGGGCGCAACTGAGTTTGGAGCACAAAACAAAAGAATAGAGAGCCGGTTGAGAGTTATACTCTATTTTTTATTTATTCTTTACTTGACTAAATACTTCTAGTTGACCATTGTAGTTAGTCTCCAGGAATTAATACCGACTGTCACTAGCCTTTTTACGTCTCCTGACCAATTAGACAAAGACATGTATTATTACGCGTACATCACATACTTCCTGTTGAGCAGCTGGTTTCTCTATCTAAACCAGGGAGGAGTAAAGATACAGGAGACGCCTTACCGGCTTTCGGCTATGAGAGACAATGAGGCAGCTGTTTTATGCTCGTTCTGCGCAAACACCCAGAAAATGACCGCCTCCCATGTATTTCAATGCATTTTTTCGGATTTTCAAGAGTGCATTTCGAGCAGAAAAGCAGTTTAATTTTGCGTATTTTTGCTGCAGGCGAATGCAGCGTATACGGAAATATAGAATTATAAGTGCTATAATCCACAAAAATCATCACAAATATTTTTTTCTATTTTTTAAAATTTTGATCATCCACTCCTTTGCGGGGTGGTAACATGATTCGGAATTCCGCTATCCTCCCGCCCTTCTTCTCCATGTCGACCAACAACATGCAGCCCGATTCATTTGGGGGCGGAGTGATGGATGATGACATCAATGATTGACGTAAAAATCACCTAATGAAATACTACTATTACGAAACATTTGAATCGCCGCCATTACCAAACACCCATTTGATGCGCAGAAGATTTGATAGATGCTTCATGCTACGTCACTTAGGGCCTCTCCTGTCTATTTACTCCTCTCTGATCTAAACAGTCTATACAAACATCCGTGGATGATCGCATGCTGAGATGTGAAAAATAAAATATAACTCGATATTTTTCTTAAAAAATCATCTATACTTCTAGTTTAATCAACTGAATTAAATATGTCTTCTACAAGTAGTTTCATGCGAAACTGAAACAGAAAAATACTAGTGAATATCAAAATAGGAAATCGAGAAGCACTATACATGTAATGATAATTATAAAGTTGACGTTAAATTAGAAAATATTGATAAGTTGGTAACAGTAACAAAATGACTGAAAGATATATCGAACCGAAATAAACAGATATTTTTTTCGGTTCAGTTCCGGTTTTCGTTCCGACCAAAATAACGGTTTTTTCCGGTTTTCGGTTTTCGGTTCAGTTCCGGTTCGAAGCCCTGATCTTAACTCTCAAGCAATGACGAAAATCTTCGCTTACTTGAAGATTGACCTCAGAAGTTTGCCACAGTTTTGCAGCAAAATTGCGTTACAAAGGAGTGGTCGCTTATGCTCCGTCTAACTTGCAAGAGTGTTGTTGCAGGTTTGTCGCGGCAAATTTGTTATGACAAGATATTATCCAGAAAAAATCAAACTTGCTGCAAGTATGCGTGAAATATATTAATAAAAATTCCATAACTAATTTTTTTTAAATTTCCAGACACATTTATTGTTTTTCCACTTCTATGTTTGTTACATTTCACATGCACAGTCGCTGAGACTGCGTAGATGTTTTCATATGCTCTACGGGAAATTTTTTCCTTCTCTGTGGTTCGCGTAAGTCGAGGACAAGACCCCAAGGGTCTGTCCCCATGGCTAACTCAGGAAGGTCCTATCCTTCTTGAGAACCAAGTTCCCTTTTTTTTGTTTTTTACTTCTCTCACTTAGCTCTCACTTCCCCCTTTTTTTCTTCTTTCTCTCTTTCGCCACGCTAGAGTTTTTTTTAGCTCATGGAGTCTTGCGAAGCTTCAGTGAGCATTTTTCAAGCCCGCCGAGTCACGGGGGTTCCTCAGGGTGGGCCAAAGTTCCGTCGCAATGACCTTTGACCGATGGTCCTGAGGCCCAGGGTTGTGATTGTCGCTTCTCAAAAATTCCTGTTTTTCTCTTTCAGATCCCATCGGTTTCCCGTCTTATTTGGTGCAAAGAGCAAAATTCCCTCTCTTGTTTCTCAGTCTTTCGGCCGGCGTGGTTTGCTCCACCCGAACTAATTCTGACGTCAAGAGGTCCACTTAGCATCCAGTAAGTATTCCAAATTCTCTTCCCATTGCAGCGCCCGTCTTCTGCATTCGCTCGTGGATTGCGCTTGCGGTGCGATGAGCGCGGGTCGGGTACTTCGATGGGTTTAGTGCAAGGTCGGGTAGCCCAATACTTGTGATCTGCCCACCGCCACCGGGATCAGCCTGTAGAGGTTCATGGCCACATGGTCCCGGTTTGGCGCTTGATTGTCTAATAGAATGAAGTTTGTTACTGTTCCCAATGCTACATTCAGCAGTCCAACAGTCGCATACAATTGTGGAGATGACGCTTTTAATATCTCTTTATGGTAGAGTACCAGTGTCAGGGGTAGTAGCTTGCTTGGCTAAAACGTTAACTCTTTTGTTTCCCCGAATTCCCTTATGACTGGGAACCCAACAGAAAATTATATGAAAGCCGCGTCGAGTAAGTTTTTCAGCAGTTTAATAATGGGAGAAATATAACTGTGGAAACTATAGTTTGATTTAATACTTTCCAAAACACTCATTGAGTCGGAATAAATTATAAAATGTGTTTTGTTGCTGGAGGAAATATACTTCAGAACTTCATATAAAGAAATTAGTCCAACAGTAAAAATGGAACAAAAAGGAGGAACGTGGACAGTTAACTACACAAGCCAGAGTCGCTCCAATAGGCAAAGCCAACGTAGTCTTGAGACTTTGAGCCATCGGTAAAGACAGCATCATAGTTAAAATATAGATCTTTGAAGAAACTGTAAAGTTGACTGTAAATATGAAGGTCAGTGTTTCCCTTAGTGAAGCCTTTAAAAGGTTGAAGGTAAGACAGATCACGGTTGTCCCACGTCGGCGTTTGAAATAAGGTACAAGAGGAAATATTAATATTAGCAAGACGAGTGTTACAGTACGTCCCCGAATCCTAAATCCAAAAGAAGGAATACAAGATAGGCGGTGTAAGTTAAGGCGATCCAGATGATTATCTAAAAAGGCATTTCTTAGTGGGTGAGTGGAATGGGAGATTATACGGAAGTATGTGTTAAGAGAAATTTTTTGATAGATGTGATTTAAAGATGGCTCATGGCAGGTAATGTAAAGGCTTGGTATAGGCGATGTCTTAAAAGCGCCGGAGAAAATACGAAAAACCAAATGATGCACTTTGTCAAGTTTCATTTTTTTAAATAAACAGACGGGCGGAACCATAAGCATAGCATGCATAGTCCATTTTAGATCGAATAACATCCCTATAAATGCGTAGCATGGTATGACGGTGATAAAACTTTGATAAAACTTTTAAGAGATTGAGGTCCTTCTCGCACTTTGTACGTAAATAAGAAATATGATTAGAAAAAGTAAGTTTTTTGTTGAATAAAACTCCTAAAAATTTTACACAACAATGCACATGAATTTTACTAGAATCTATAAAAAGTTCAGGATCATTGTGAATACCTCGTTTACGACAGAAGTGTACGGACGTAGTCTTTTCGGCAGACATCTTAAAGCCATTAAGTTTGCACTACTTTAAAATTCGATTTATAGTCACTTAAAGCTGCAGCTCAATGAAGCACATGTCTTTACCTTCTGCAGAAATCTGCTGATCATCAACATAAAGACACCCATTTACGGTTGAGGGCAGTTGATTTAAAATGTCGTTTACTTTGAGAAAGGGGTGACACTGAGCACGGAACCTTGTGGAACACTCTGTTCGTGAACAAAGCTATCAGAAAAGGTGTTGTTGATAAGAACTTGAAATTCATGACAAAAAAGGAAGTTTTTAATAAAAATTGGCAAATTTCCTCTCAAACCTAAACGATAAAGGTCCTGTAGTATGCCGAACCTACATGTGCGATCGTATGATTTTTCGGTGTCTACAAAAATAGAGATTAAGTGGTTATGTCTCAGAAAGGCACTCCGAATTTAAGTCTCCAGATACAAAATATTATCAATAGTTGGCCTACTCCTTCTGAAACCACTCTGAAAAGGGCGAATGTGATGTTCTGTTTCTAGGATGTAAATCAGCTGTCCAGTCACTATTTTTTCCATTAGTTTGCACAGGCAGTTAGTCAGGGCAATGGGACGGTATTGTTCGGATTTTTAGCGTCTTTTCCTGGTTTAGCGATAAGTATAGTAATAGCTCGATTCCGAGACGTAGGAAATGCCTGTTCTTTTCAGATTCTATTATACAGCTTTAGAAGGTTTTTAAAGGAATTAAGAGAAAGATGTTGTGGCATATTGTTAGTTATAGCGTCAGGACCAGGACAGGTGGGTTTCGAAGAACGTAAAGAGGAGAGTAACTCACTGATTAAAAAAAAACTGTTATAAGGCAAAATTATGGAGGTTTTGAAATTCAAAGATTGCTGTTCAGATTGAATTTTGTATGATAAAAAGTCATTTGAATATGATAAACTACTAGAGTTAGAATCTAATGCTTTACCAATAGTATTTGCTATTTCTTGAATACTTGATGTAATATGTCCATTGTAAGAAAGGCAAGATATTGCTTTATTATTGTAAATCCCCATTGTTCTTTTAACTTTCAGCCATAGCTCTTTACTGGATGAAGAAGTTTTAATGCTGGATACATAGTTCAGCCATGACTCTTTCTGAGACCGTCGTCTTACTTTCCTTGCTAGTGCCTTTGCTTTGTTAAAAGCAATAAGATTATCGGTTGACGGATATCTACGAAAGATACCCCAGGCCTTCTGCTACTGCTTTTTGGCGAGGAGAAAATCAGAATTCCACCACGGTCCCACCATTAATGATCGGGGAAGATATTTTATTGACAGCATCATCTATCCTGCCTTTGATCATATCAGAAGTAATTACGGCAAGGGAAGTAAATGTAAACCAGTTTGCTTTTTTTCAATGTAGTGAAAGTAGGTGGAATCATTGTTAGAATTACTTGCGAGAGGAGGAAGAAATATTGGAAAGTGGTCACTATTGTGAAGGTTGCTGAATATAAAAAAGGAGTAAAAGGGAAGAATTATAGGGGAACAGATGGCAAGTCAATGGTTTGAAATGTTTTTGTAGGTTTGTGGATGTATTATCCTTATTATTCATAATACATAAAGGAACGTTGGAAATGAGTGTTTCAATATCCTGACCTCTTTTATTGATTTCAGTACCTCCCCAAAGAGGCCTGTGGGTATTAAATTCGCTAAGCAGGATCAATGGAGGTGGGAGCTGCTGGATAATGGAGAAGATTTATTGTTTCGTGTAGGGTAAATAGAGGCTACAGACTGGCTACAGTGAGGCATTTGAGGTGTACACGTGCAGCGACGTGTTGAAGACTAGTATTAAGAATTAGAGATTGATATGATATATAATTTGAAATGATTAGGGCAATACCCCCTGTGGCCCTATTGCCAAGTTTGTGAATTGTATAGTTCCGAATTTTTGGTATTTTGGAAAGAGAATTTAAAAATGTCTCCTGGAGAGCAAGGCAAGCGGGATTGTGATCGTAAAGTAGTATATGAAGGTCTTGAATTTTAACAAGAAAACCATGGCAATCCCACGAAAGCACCAAGGCCATGATTACATGCTTTCTTTAGAAGTATGATTGGCGAGAGTAATCTCACCAGGAATGTCGGGGGGAACAGAATCTTCATGTTCCATGTTGTCATCTGAAACTTTTGAGTTGGAAGGATTGAGTCGTCGATGTACTGCTTTTCGTTTCAATAGAATGAATTTCTCCTGAATCAGATTGCTTATTGTTTTGAATATGGGAGGTGGAAGGAGAAGAGATTGTTTCCACAGGTAAGTCAGTTTGGGTAGATATTGTTTTGTAGATTTAGTAGTGGCAGAATAAGAGAGTCCAGATTTGGGGGTACTTAACTTTACTAGTTAGAACTGGATAGGAGATATTTTGTTTTACTTTAACAGCCTGTATTTCTTTTCCGGTTGCCCAATTTGGGAAAGATCTTGAATAAGATGGGCGGTCACCCTTGCGGTTAATGCATTTAAATGGTTCTGAACTACCTTCGCTACCGTGTCCAGAGACAGCGCAACGTGGGCAGGTAAGATTACCATGGCAGGATGTCTGCGAATGACCAGATCTTTGGCATTTAAAGCAGCGTAGAGGATTAGGTCTAATAGAGCAATTCAGGTATCCGGCTTTGATGGAAGTAGGGAGTTTTGGAAGATCAAACGTCAGAATTAGATGTTTAGTATTGAACACATTGTCTTTGCGGATTGTGATTTGACGGAGGCACTAACATGTAGCGGTTTTAGATTTTCCAGAATTTCACATTCAGATAAATTTTGAAGATCAGATTCAGAGATAAAGCCTCGAAATTGATTGAGTGTTCTGTGAGCAGACACAGATACATATTTTAATTGAACGCTCTTAAGTTTCAATATATTAGTTTCTTGGACTTCATTGGAGACTTCAACAAAAAAATCGTCAGATTGCAGTTTTTTATTCTTGTTACTTCACCAAAAGTAGATTGAATAGTTTTGTGAACAAGAAAAGGAGAGGTTTGGGGAAATTTTCCTTCGTTACATTTGATTATGAAAAACGAGAATATGTGCAAGTTACTGGTACATTAGCTGACGACACTTTGGCAGGGAGATTTTTTTTTAGAATCCATAACGAAAGGAGTAAAGATTCGGACCCGATCGCACCACCCACTACTGAGCCCAATAAGGCGATGCAGAGAGCTGAACTAGTGCTAACCGGGTCTATACGCACACAGTCAATAGACCGATAGCTTGAACCATAGCAGACGACAATCCACAAGCCGATTGATACGCACCGGAACTTAATACGTACCTCCCCGTTTACTTGAAGCCGAGGCCAAGGCAATGTGTTGAAGATTCCCCGTGTAAATGGAAATGCCATTTAGATGGTTATCGAGAATGAAATAAAATTCCAAGCCACATACAAGACAGAGATAAACAAAAAGTGTCCTTTAGTATAAAAGATTGTTGAAACATTTTATTAAACTATTTTAAATAATTCAATTAGAAAACTCCTATAGAGTCCCGTTAAGCTAGAGGGTTGAATTGGTACCGTTTGCCAATAGACCCTTTTCCCAGCTTCATCAAAACAGAATACAATCCACATTTCAGAAAACATTTTATTGCGACAACAAACAAATCAAAAATATAAAATGGAAGAATAATGATTCAATAAAACCTGTTTACAAATGGAAATGATTTTTGACTAGATTTGAAATAGATATGAATGCACCTTTTGGTATATTCATTTGCTTTCAAATTATTTAAGTAAAAGATTTTTTTTTCTTTTTGTACAGATGACCAACGATATGTTAAAACAATGTTATATACAGTGATTCTGGGTAACGCAACATTCAGTCCCTGAAATATTCAACAGCAGTGATAAGCCAACTACGTCCAGCCTTACTTTTTTTTCTTTTTTCTCTCTTCAAGAACCCATTTTAATCTCATAACTGCTCAATTTTTTTTTCTTTATAAAACCTGTTTAGAAGTTCATTTTCTTAACTATAATTTGAAATCTATTTATATTTGAGAGTTTAAGGCGTCACAGGACTCTTTAAACTTCATAAATTTTAATTTTTCAATTTTTTAAAGTTTCTTAAACTACAATCTTTCACAGTTAAAAGGAAGCATTTTTATCTTTAACTGCATTTTTTTTTTCATTTTCTACTCTTTCTCGCATTGTATTTCAAAAACTATATGAAATACCTTCATGAAATTGGGTAGATATATCCAGTTTGTTATATAGAATAACTTATACCTCAAATTAATTGGCACGTTAAATAATTGCATTTCATATTTACATATACTTTTAAAAAAATATTACTTTTTTAAAAATATTTGAATCATATTCAATAAAAAAGTATTAATCTTGTTAAAATGCTTCGGTGTAAGGTATTTCAAGATACACCATATTCTTTTTCGTAACAAGTAGAATTTTGTTTCTGGTACTAATATCTTTATTTAAATCTTACGCGTAGGAAGTATAAGTGAGATTTTGATTTTAAAATACGAATCAAACTTATCAATATTTTTTAGTATTAAAATTTATTTTCTATGATCTGAAAAAAAAATATTTTGAACAGCTCAAGCATTTACTGGCAAAAATAAGTAATTTATTGTCTACTGTACTAAAATTGGAATAGTTTTTCTCTCTATTTTTCAAGAGCTATCCTAGATCGTTCCTTCCGAGGAAATGAGTTTCCGGACAATTTAAGAAAATACTACGGTTGCGGGGGGGGGGGGGAATCATCGTCCAACTAGATAATGCGAACGAGATTATAAGTCCAAAATAAAGATAAATATCGTCGTTAAACCTGTAAGAGTCTGCATTCAACACGAAGCAAGGTACCAACGCAATTTAACTGAATCTGAAAATTCGAATATTTCTATCCTATTGAATTCCGAAGTATAACTGAGAATAAGTATAACGAGTTGTAAATCATCGTATGATGAACGTAGTTATTACAATAGCATACAGTTCTTGCCAATAAAACGTAGAATGTTTTAGTAAACCAATTTCTGGTATTTGGGGAAAATTTGAAACACTCTTGGGTGTAACTCTAATCATCCCATCCCTTTGAAATTCATCAATGTTTTACCTCATACCGTATAAAATGCGATCAGATAGGGGATGTAACCTATAACCCATGAAAAATTTCCAATATCATCCCGAACTAATTCCGAGAGTTATCAAATTTATTGTTACACTCCAAGAATCGCTTAACTTCCAGTATTTTCTAAACAAATGTACTTCCTTCACAGGTAGTCCATGTGCGAATGAGTCGTCATGGTGGGGATCCACTGAGTTCCGAACTATAAAAGCTTCCATTTCCTATTTCCTTTCTTAATCCTGAAATAAAGTTCATAAGGCTTTGTGGGTCTTTCTTTCGGATTTACTGAACTGTTAGTTGAATTGAGACATTTCTGTACAGTACACAACTGTTTCTATGTGATTGTGAGGGAGGATTATAAAACAGAACTATATTGGCAGTTTTAAAAAAGTTATCACAAAATAAAATTTTCCTTTCTAAAATTTTCTAATAAGCAATTAAAAGTGAGCCAATCACTAAACTATGGGATTATTATATTAAATTAACTTCTAAAGAAAAATTCATCACCAAAGTAAAATAAAAATATCTTCATTCATATTGAATAAAATTAGTAGTCTTGGTGCAAAGTTTGTATAATAATTATTTCAAATCAAAAGAAACTTGTAAGGAATTTGCACCCACGAATCATGTGTGCTTTGATGACATCGGCAGAATCGCCCCATTTGACCCCTTCCACCCGGCGTTTCTTAGAAGTAAGAAGCCGGCCGGCAAAAGGGGGCCTGATAAGGATGTTTCGGTGTCGTTGGTTGTTTTCGCAGGGCCTCGGAGAAGGAGGATGTGCCCTTTTCGGTAGGGCTCAAGTTTCCAGACACCCTCCCCCGGAAGAAGGGAGAGATCTGCAAGAGGGCAGTTGGAGTTCAGAGAGGGGAGTTGGATTCGAGCCGGCTACCGACACACATCTCTCTGTTAAAAAGGGAGAACTTTATTCCTTTTGTCTTCTTCTCGGACATGGAATGCTCAGTCATGCAGTTATGATTTTGATTGTTGTCAGGCTCTGAGACTCAGAAATATAATATATGATTTCCTTTAATTGTTTATTTAAATGTTGTAAATAAATGTTGTTTTGTCCGTCCAAGCTTCCGGAAGAATTATTTTAAATTAGTGAATTTATCCCAGTGACCGTGGATCGAACATACCTGTCCCAGTACAGTAGGCGGGCAGGTCTCACACTAACATAGCGCACCAAGAAAGAGGGTGCGCTTACAAAACTGATTAAAAATATTCTGATTGGATAAAATAATCAACCAAGTGAAAGAAACATCCAATATGGGATCAACTTATTAATTTCGAGTACAAAGTGTGTAGTAATCAAAGTAAACAATTTTCTATACTCTTATTGTCTTCATCTAAGATTT
This sequence comes from Pardosa pseudoannulata, assembly GCA_032207245.1. NCBI lineage: Eukaryota > Metazoa > Arthropoda > Arachnida > Araneae > Lycosidae > Pardosa > Pardosa pseudoannulata. The sequence continues at coordinate 22,751 of JAGEOH010001105.1, forward strand.
AGATAAATAGAGGCTTTCAGACCATTTTCATATAATTGTTCGGAATAATGTCTGTGTGATCCCAAAGGAAATGAGTCACATACAAAATGTAAATGGGACACTGGAAGTACTGGGTTGCATAAATTATAGGACTCGAATGGTGACTTTTGATACTTTGTTTAGGGGCACAATTTTAAATTATATTAGCAAAAATCATAGACGTTATGCGAGTAAATGAGAAAATATTGTAAATATCATTTTCCTATAACACAGTATGCCAAACGGGTAAACAGAACTTAGGAAGGTGAACTATGTCACTAGTTCCAGGTATTGCTGTTAAGTTTCTTTTCGACTCCTTTCATCTCACATAAGACGCTTTTAGATGAATTTATAGCCTTTTGTTTGAATGAAGATTGTATCTCCTGTTACATTTCATTTCCAGTGGAGGAATGTTTGTAAACGTTTTAGATCACTGTTACAGTTTTTAGAAATAATTCAGATAGTTGAACTGGAATCTCGAGGACAGGCCGTTCACTTAAGAAGGAATTCTGGCATATCGCAGTTTAGTTCCATTCCCCTTTGGTCGTCCATTCTGTTTTGGAGTCGATTCCAAACTGCTTCCATATCTAGAATTCCGAACGAAAGTAGAATTAATATCAAAAGAAATAAATCTCTATGTTATTATTAATTATTTCATAAATGTTTGAAACAACCAGTGCACGGATCTCTTTGGGACTCCAGTGACAGAATTCCACATGTACAGATCAAATAATGATTTCGATATTATAGTCAGTTCATGTTAGATTAACGGGATCCTAATTTGACCATCATATGATATTTAACTCTTGATTATTGCGAATTTTATGATTTAATTTATGATAAGATGAATACAAAAATAAATAGGGATGTGGAGTAAAAAATTTTCTTGTTCGTTTCTCCTTTCAACACCAGACAGTGAGCCAATGGGTTCAGATCCGGCTGCTGGCATGCGTTCGAAATCGGCTTTAGACGGTAGGTTCCGGTCTTAGCCTTGACATAGCAAACGATTGACCGTAGTGGTTCATACCTTATTTCTTCTTTTCACTTTTTACTAAAATTCAAAAATCAAGTTTCTTGCCCCACTTCTCCCTTTTTAAATTGAGTGTGAAGTCCTACCAATTGCATTTTTCAGGCAGGAATTTTATAAGAACCCAAGAAAACGAACACTAATGAAATGGCTGATCAATTCCGATTTGATATCCACAAATCAGCAACCGAAAATTACATCATATTGATATTATCAATCGCCATCTAATTGTGTTCTTTCCTTATACGCCGTTAAATATAGTTTCTGCAGCTTGCAAAATATTGTATTGTCTTCATACCTGGGAAGTTTATTGGCTCAAATTGAGAAACAATTGATATTGTTTGGTACATTTATCAAAGGAACAATAATTGCCGTATATGCTTTTATTTCCTCCTAAATTTTCCTTTCGGGGTGGGCTCCCATGTTTTAGAATTTCAATTTAAATGATGCAGAGAAATGAGTTTTGGTTTAAATGGAGAACTGATTCTAAATTTGACGAGTTTCAAAATCGACGAATAGCTTCCTTCCCACTTAAGTATTCGAAAAAAATGGGGCCTAAAGAAAAGACAGCTATCTCTAAAATGACACTTACAACAATAGCGATTGCCTGATATAAAACACTGGCGATTATACCCTGAAAAGAGATCTCGTAAAGGTTGCTTGACGGGTGTTGTATGGTCATACCGGATAACCATCTTCCATTTGAATCATCATGTTTTGGCTCCTGATTCTATATCTAGCGAGACGCCAACTTATACAGCATATTTTCTGGGTATACAGAAAGTTTGAAAACAGTCGACTATACGTCTATACATACAAAACAGTCGACTATAGTGTCTTGGTCCTTTTGAAAGAATCTAGCTCCCAGAAAATACAGCAGATTTGGATCCATTTAGCTGGTTCCGTATTAAAATAATCGTGTTTACACATTCACACACATAATGGCGTAGTTTTTTTGGCATGCTGCTGTAATGTTTGTTGATTCACAAGTAGTAAATCAAGATTTATGCTAGTACTCATGTCAGAAGAAGGATTCAAACCCTTGGTCTCCGGTTCGGTTATCGTCCGTCCACATTCTCTGGTAAGATGTTTCCTGAAGATATGTACTGTTCTTCGTTGTTTGGGTGTATGCTTTATTTTTATCATATTTAAAAGCCACGTATTTAGAATGCCAAAAAATGCCTTATTTTTCTTTTTACTAAAAG
>JAGEOH010001106.1:0-2500 GCA_032207245.1 Pardosa pseudoannulata
GGGTAAGTTACTTCGTCTCCCGACCCAGCTTACGCCATACGGGAAGTGATTCCTTGTCATCAAGATAGTAATGCAAAAACCAAACAAATATAACCAATTACTTATTCATAATTCTAAATCCTCACCAGAAGCAAAACCGCCGAAAAATAAATAACTAAAAAAAAAAATAACTTCCTTTCCAGTATGGCTGAACACTTATTCTCACCTTTTCTTTTTTTTTCTTTGTTTTTTCTTTTCCTTCTTCTTATTCTTTATTTATTACAACCATTGATTTCACAATTTTATCAAATATTAAAACATATTCAATTACAAAATACATTAATAGTCAAATGTACCATAAAAACATAGTACAAAATTACATAAACAACAAGCCAGAACCAAAATATCAGTAATTACACCATTACAAAAAATAATCAATTTTTAAACAATTTAAATAAAACAAACCAATTAAAAATAAATTACAAAAATACAATATCAATCCAAGGATTTTTCAACAAAAAATTCCATTATAGCACACAAACCAGAACGAGACTTAAGAGAATTACAAAGGTTAATAATATCAACATTAATAAAATTTTTAGGAAAATAACGTATTCTTATATCTTTAACCAATTCACAACAATAAATAATATGATCAATCGTACCAACATCCTTTTGGCACCAACATTACATAGGTTTATTAAAAAATCTGGCCTGGTGGATAGGGAAAGCCCCATGCCCAGAAAAAATTTGATTCAAATAAAAATTCCCTTCCAATCTTTTTATACTGACTTTAGGGAAAAACAAATAAACACGCCTGCCCACTTCTTCATCATCCCACCTATATTGCCATAGATTAAGAGTAAAATCAAATAAGTTTCTTTTCAATTGTTTAATAGACATACAGGTTAAAGGGGGGTAAATTTATCTAACTTTTCATATCGTTTATTGTTATCATTCGGTTATTGTTATCGAAATCACCCAAACTGATCACATTAAACAGAGTCCACAGTAGTTATTTTACGTTCCTTATGCATTTATCAGTAGACTAGACTAAGTGTGCAGTCGTCCCCTATTTGAACCTAAACTCACGTGTTTTCTTTTTCTTTGTTCTCTCGTTTTTCCAGCGCGGATCCTTCCTCGCCGGCCACTGCGACTGAAGCCGCCCACGCCGTTCTGAGGTCGTCGGGTGATGTGTCGTGGACGACGCAGTCCCTGTTCCAGAGCGCGTGCACCATGGATCTCCGTTTCTTCCCGTTCGACGTTCATCTCTGTTACCTCAACTTCACATCGTGGTCCTATGATTCCAAACAGGTGAGTACCTGGAGTCTGTTTTTCATTTTGCAGCTTTTCAGTCCAAGAGGAAAATTATTCCTTACTCATATTCACCGGGATTTATTATATTACTGCTAGTTAAGTGGTAATAATAGTTTCAACTTTTTCTTACTGACATGCTAAAGGTAATATCGTCAAAAAGAATGGCAAAAACGCCAAACTGGAGCCTCAAGTTTGTCAAGGAAAAAACAAACATCTTCGTCTATTGCAAAGGTACGTTGTTTAATGTTAAAAGAAAATCCCCCTAGTCAAAGGACAGTTGCAAAATCATTAAAATGCTCGATGTCCACTGAAAACAAAATGATAAACATCGATTGAAATCTTAAGAAAGCGAAAAAACGCAGTGTGCAAAGTCTGGTTAAAGTCTGGCAAAAATACTATCAAAAGGCAAAAGCAAAGAAGGAAAAGCGCTGTAGAGATAATGTAAATACGCAAGAGAAAGAAGTACAGAGGCTGTTCAAACATTTTTAGACGATGTATATTGTAGTCTCAAAACTAAATTACATAAAATTCTTGTGTTTGAAATGTTGAATTTTATAGCCCTTATTCTGAACTATTTTGAGACACCGTAATTCCCAGGATAATAATGCCTTTTGAAGTGTGAGAAGAGGTATTCTATCCCATTCCTCCTAAATGCTTTCCAGAGTCCTGTAAGGTTTCTGGGGCGACGTTTGGATAATGCAGATCTTAAATGTCCGAAATCCCAAATATCCCTAAATGATACAGCGGGAGATTTAGTAGGGATATCAGTGAAGAGTATGGCCTTGATACCGGTTTTTTGTTCCATTTCATTTAGGAAATTTACAGTGGATCTTGATGTGTGACTGCTAGCTTTGTCTTGATGGAATTACACAGATTGAGGGCACTGCGGGTAAAAGAATGGTATTTCATTCAGAAAAAATGACAATAAAATATATTCTTGATAGTATTTGGAGTTAATCTTGACATTTGTCACAACTCTCTTTATTTTTAACAGAGTAACAGGAAAATTAGAAACAATTATAAATTGCTAAAATTTTCTTCCGATTCTTTGAACCATGTACTTAAATTTTTTTCTCACCTTTTATGATAAGAAATGACTCTTTTTTGTTGCAATCATTTAAATAGACAAATAAATTACATTTTTTGTCTATTATTTGTCTTTGGATAAATGTTTCACATACAGAATTCTTCAGCGTGTCCTGCG
>JAGEOH010001106.1:7500-15000 GCA_032207245.1 Pardosa pseudoannulata
ATTGACTACTCAATATAAATTCAGTTCATAATTTTTGTCAAAGAAAATCTTTCGATGACTAAATGGTATTTTTATGTTTTACTGCCTACGTGGGTGTTAAAATGGAAACCGTTTAGATTTGTTTTAAAGTTAAGCTGCTCTTAATTTAAAATGAGAGAAATGAGAGAAATATTAGAGAGTTTCACGCTCTAAAGAACAAGATATTTTTCTTTTTAGTTTGTGGTTGATGTTTGAGAGTAAGATTGAGAATTAGAAATGTCCTAGTTTTTTAAACACACTGGTCACGTACTAGTACGTTTTCTGACGATTGATACTTGAGCGCGGGTGACGTACTAGTACGGGTTAGTGTAACAACATGGATTGTTTATGGGTACAAATATAACGGTATATACAAGAAAACGAAGCCGAAAGTGCTTGCCACATAGATTCTGGAAAAATTTAGAGAAATAAAAACTAGTTTTTACATCAGTCGATGCTGAACCACAGAACGAGCAAAAATTAAAACTATATACTAGTATTTCTATTTGATTTTTCATATTTACGATACTATTATAAATTTATCCACTAAAAAATGTAATTTTTGTTTACAAAAATCTTATGGTTGTTATTTGTTTATTTGTCTATTTATATATTTGTTTATATATTTCAATATCAAATACGAATAGTTGGTTAAAAAATGAAATAATTTTCGATCTATTCAGATTTAACTGAATAACTAAATTTACGCTCAAAACGCTAGCTCACGGTACAATTCCGATGTGAAATGTGCCACACACAATGTTTTAAGAGACCAGCGTCGCGTATGCGTAGTGGGAGATCGAAACGTTTTATTTGAATCTTTAAATGATAGATTTAATTACTAGATGGTGTTAAACGGCAACTTTTTTCACAACAGTCGACTCATATAGCATTTACTAGCTTGTCCTCAAGAGGTTAAGGCAATGAGGAGCGTCTCTCGTTTAACGATCACTATTTGGGTAAAAGAACGATTTTGTTTAAGTCGGTCCTCGAAGTTTAGGAGGGACAAAGCAGAAGACCCATAGTCTTGTCATGCAAACCCCAGAGGTATTGTTTGAAAACTTGGAGGACAGGGTGACCATAAACATATTTTACGTACCCCAGTCATCTTTAAGAACCGCTGGGAATGTTAGGTCCAATCGAGTTCCGAACCCACAACCTTTCAGTTCAGTTAAGAGATCGTTGCCATTGCCGCTTAGATACCATGGGTCCAATGGGAAATATGTTGCTGTTTCTCATGCCACTTGGACAAACCAAGCACTATTGAGACTGCAGGCTCTCGTATTAAAGGCAAGGGGTGCGCCTTTCTTTTTAATGAGCACCATTTGGTTAAAAAAAAAACGATTCGATGAAGTCGGTCCTCGAATTTTGAAGCAGGGATCGGGCAAAAGATCCATACGCTTGTCCTGCCAACCCCAGAGGTATTGTTTGAGACCTTGGAGTACATTGTGACCAAGAACATATTTACGTGCCCCAGTCACCTTTAAAGACCGTGGCTGATGTTAGGTCCACTCGAGTTCCGAACCCACAACCTTTAAGTCCAGTTACGAGATCGTTGTCTTTGCCGCTGAGATACCGCGGCTCCAATGTGAAATATGTTGTTGTTGTTTCTCATCCCACTTGGAGACTCTAAGCACGATTGAGCCTGCAGGCTCTCGTATTAAGGCCAAAGGGTGCACCTTTCGTTGCAATGAGCACCATTAAGGTGAAAGAACGACTTCACTCAAATAAGTCCTCTTAGTTTTGAAGCAGGGACCAAGCAGAAGACACACAGACTTGGCCAGCCACCCCCAGAGTTATTCATTGAGAATTTGGAGGACATTGCGACCACCAACCTATTTTAAGTGTCCCAGTCATATTTAAGGACCGTGGCTGATGTTAGGTCCACTCGAGTTCCGAACCCACAACATTTCGGTCCAGTTACGATATCGTTGTATTTGCGATGAGATACAGCGGCTCCAATGGGAAATATGTTGTTGTTGTTGTTTCTCATTCCCTAGGAAAAACAAAGCCCGATTGAACCTGCAGGCTGTAGTATTAAGGCCAAGTGGTGTACCTCTCGTTTTAATGAGACTGTAACGGCTTGCCCCTCTCACCAAGACTTTGTTTATCGAAAGAGTTTGAGAAATGAACTTCGTTTATATGGAGATGAAGGAGTTATTTCCCCCGACACCACGATAGCTAGACTTTTGCGTCCTACAAGTAGCGGAAAAACAGGGCAGACAGACGGGCACTCAGATAGCAATCAAGAAGGATGGTCGTAGGTGACGCGAGTCTTCAAAGGGGTCACCGCGACGTTAGATCTTTCGCCGACATGAAATTCCGGAGACTCCCTAGTTTTCAGCCGGTGATTATCTTGCCTAGACCAATGAAGTTAGTTGAAGATAAGATCATCACCAGGTGATCCAATGAAGAAATTGTGGGTCAGGTCCCCCTATCTCGGAGGCCCATCCGCTAAAAAAAGACGAGATGACTATTTTAAACAATAGAGTTTGTTAGCTAGCAGTCAGCTAATTCGGAGGTCGTCTTGATCAGTCTCTCCATTGGAGAGTTTTCTTAGTGAAAATTCCAACTTGGGATCAATCTCTTCTCGAGATTGTTAGCTATAACCTGTGCCTTGGGTTTTTTTAATCCGATTCCTCTACAGGATTAATCACAGTTATATTCCTCCTAGGAATCCTTACTTTATTTTTATCTTTTTCGAAGATACAATTTGCAACTGCAAATACCCTCGTCTTGACCAGTCTCTCCATTGGAGAGTTTTCTTAGTGAAAATCCCAACTTGGGATGCATCTCTTTTCGAGATTGTTAACTATACCCTTTGCTTTGGGTTTTCTTTTTAATCCGATTCCTCTGCAGGATCAATCACAGTTATATTAATCCTGGAAATCCTTACTTTATTTTTATCTTCTTCGAAGATACAATTTGCAACTTCAAACACCCTCATGTAATTGAGTGTGCTGTATTCCTAATTTCCTACCGAGAACTATTAACGCAAAGATACCACGAATTGTTTTCTTACGTTGGTTCTCAAACCTTCCAGCAGTAATAAATTGTACTTCTCTACTCAGACGTACGTTTATTGTATTCCGTAATTGTGAACTGTTATTGAATTGTTTCTAAAAAGAGATGTGAATATAGCTGCAAAGTGTAAATAAAATATTTAATCAAGAAACACCTTCTTCTTCATTGTGTCACCTGAAATAGGTGCCCGATAAGTCACAAGCACCATTAAGGTGAAAGAACGACTTCGCTCAAGTAGATCCTCGAAATTTTGAAACAGGGACCAAGCTAAATACCCGCTGGGCCTCCCACTCCCAGAGGTATTGATTGAGAACTTGGACATTGTGACCACGAATATATTTTACATGTCTCAGTCACCTTTAACTCCTTCCCTGTTTTGCCCGTACGCAGCACGGGCACAGCTTTCGGGCCTTTAATGATTTGCCCTTACGGCGTAAGGGCAATCTAATTTCTATTTCAATTGCACTGTTTCGGCCGTATTTTTTCAATTTTAGTAACAAATTATTCTTATAGATTTCGATAGTTGTCCAGTAAATGAAAGTTTGTAGTTTATTGTATTTTCTACTCTGATTGGTTTAAAAGCGAGGGTTTTTTTCGCATGTTTTGTATCAGAAGACGAATTGTTATCTTTCAGTGTATAGCTTTCTGGTTATATTTTACTAACCACCTGATAATTTTATTGATGTAATAGTTGAATAATATATTTTTACTTTTAAATAATGGATAATTCAGATCGTATGGAGCTAATTTCTTGTGATTCGAACTGGGACTCGGAATCAGAAACGGAATTATCTGTATATGATAGTAGAGAAAGTTTACTAGATGACCTGGATAGTAGAGACTCTAATGTGTAGTACAGATGGAATCAATCAAGTAAGACAATTTTTTTAAATTAATTGTGATAATCCTTCGGATCCGCTTCCTAGATTAGCTTTCAATGGAATTCCAAAAATTAACTTGGATATCTATGAGACTAAAGTTAAATTTCAGTTCCACGATGCTTACATAGAAAGAAAAAAAGTTGTAATAATTGCTTAAAAATATTAGAAATGTTAATTTTAATAACATATCTTTACTTAAAAATGTAAAATGAACATAAATAGGCAATAAAAAATGTGACATTTTTTGACCGAATTCTGGAAAAAAATGAAATTGTCAAAGGGTTAAAGAACACGGCGGATCTTAGGCCAGCTCAAGTTCCGAACCCGCAACCTTTCATTTATGAAATCGTTGCCTTTTCCGACTGCTACCGCAGCTCGAATGTGAATTATAAACTAGCTTATTCAAAAGCACACGTAGAAGAATGCGGACTTTGTTTAAAAAACCCGAGAAAACAGGAAAACCTGTGATATAATATTCGATCATTCTAAATGTCAAAAGATAGGTGATCGATTCCTCTAAATGCTATGTTTATTAGTAGAAATGTCAAGTGGAAATGTCTTGCAGTTCAAGTGTTTAATAATAGTTAAGATTCTGTATCTGAAACCTTCCCCTGATAACAGCTCGCTCCATTTAGAATCTTAAACGAGAGCGGCGTTCTCTTTATTGGAAAATCAATTCGAAGCCAGGAAATCGGAACAATTTTCCTAAAACGGAATCGAAGCCGGGTCTTAAAAACCCTCTCAGAACCGTCGGAACAATAAAACACTCAAAGAAAACTGCACATCTCCACAGATCTTCAAGTGGGGGTGGGGCAGGGAAAGAGTTTTCGAGGGCCAAAACAAGAATGTTTTGGAGTGGCCGGAAAATTGGCTGACATTCAAGATCCAAAACGTAAAAATTTTAATTGCGGCTCTGGAAATGAAGAATTTTGAGAGAAGACAGAGAGAGAGAAAAAAAATCTGAATAGAATTTCCTGTTTGAAGACATTCCCGAAAGGATAAAGGGATTTTAGGAATTCTTGAATTTTTATCTTTCGCGGAGTTCGGAAGAAGTATGCACTTTGCTAGCTCTCTAGTCACGAAAGACAGTTTAATGAAATATTGTCTTATTTTACGTCTTTTATTCTGTGTTTTTTGCGCTTCTCAGTTTTCTTTCAGTCACTTTGAAAGCTTAATTCTGCCGATGGGATTTTTGAATCTTCCGTTATTGTGATCGTTGTGTTTGTAGGAGAATTTAAGGCACGAGGGAAATCCCGTACAAGAAGAATTGTCTAATTCCCATAATAAACCGATAAGTCGACCATTAAAATGACTATTTAGCAATAAATAATCACTTTACAAAGCTAAAACTTGTAGTGTTCTACTATATTGTTATCCTATTGTGTCACTTACGTACAAGGAAACGGGTTTATAAAATCTACTTTTTGAACCTCGAAATTACTTTTAAAGAAATGTTATTATTATGCAAGTTGTAGATAAAAGAACATAAAAGTTTGATATCTTTATAATATTTATTATATGAGATTACGTCATAGTTCTGTATATGCTAGAACTCAAGAGTAAATTTAAAAATTTTTGTTTTCATTGTACGCATGTGTAAATCACGTGAACATCATAGTTGACAAAAGAGGAAATCATGTTTTGGGCACACTGGTAGGTCAACCATCCTTCACCCAAGAGGCGGATGGAAAGATCATCAACTCACGGTAATGTTTTGTATAGATATTGAAACTTTTGAGTGCACCTCAGAATAACAAATCGTTACAGGGTTCGCTAAGGCAACTGTTGGGAGATTTAATTAAAGAAATCCCATCAAATTTGACAAAAGGGGATAGCACGTTTTGGGCAGACTGATAGGTCGCCCATCCTCAACACAACAGGGAGATGGAAAGATCATCAACTCACGGTAATCTTTTGTATAGACATTGAAACTTTTGAGTGAACTTGACAATAGGAAATTTTTACAAAGTTAGATAAAGCAACTGTTGGAAGAATTAAATAAAGAAATCTCATCAAAGTGGACAAAAGGGGAGAGCACATTTTGGGGCAAAATGGTAGATCAATCATCCTTCACCCAATAGGCGGATGGAAAGATCATCAACACATGGCAATGTTTTTTATGAACATTGGAACTTTTGAGTGCACCTGACAGTAGAAAATTGTTACAGAGTTCGCTAAGGCAACTGTCGGGAGAGTTAAATAAATAAATCTCATCAAAGATGACAAAAGGTTTGGTTTGGAGTGCTACAGTCTACTTTTTGCAACACAATGGCTAATGAGACCGGGACCTACAGCTTAAAGCCGATTCCGAAAGGCTACGAACATCCATGCTACTGTGGGATTCTAACCCACGAACTCCGGTACCGAAGGCCAACACCCTAACCAATCGGCCAGCGTTCAAGATGACAAAAGGGGGAGAATATTTTGGGTAGACTGGTAGGTCCACCATCTTTCACCCGAGAGACGGATGGAAAGATCCTCAATTCACGGAAATGTTTTCATAGACATTGAAACTTTTGAGTTCACCAGACAATAAGAAATCGTTACAGAGTTCACTAAGGCAACTGTCTTGAGAATTAATTAAAGAAATCCCATCAAAGTTGACAAAAGGGGAGAACATGTTTTGGACAGACTTGTAGGTTGTACATCATCAACCCAACAGAGGATGGAAAGATCATCAACTCACGGTAATCTTTTGAATAGACATTGAAACTTTTGAGTGAACTTGACAATAGGAAATTGTTACAGAGTTCGATAAGGCAATTGTCGGAAGAATTAAATAAAGAAATCCCATCAAAGTTGAGAAAAGGTGAGAGCACGTTTTGGGCAAACTGGTAGGTCACCCATCCTTCACCCAAGAGATGGATGAAAAGACCATCAACTGACGGTAATGTTTTAAATGGACATTGAAACTTTTGAGTACATCTGACAATAGAGAATTGTTACAGGGTTTGCTAAGGAAGCTGTAGGGAGAATTAAAAAAAGAAATCAGATCAAATTTGACAATAGGTGAGAGCATGTTTTGAACACACTGGTAGGTCAAGCAACCTTCACCCAAGAGGTGGATGGAAAGATCATCAACTCACGGCAATGTTTTGTATAGACATTAAAACTTTTGAGTGCACCTCAGAATAAGAAATTGTTACAGGGTTCGCTAAGGCAACTGTCGGGAGATTTAAATAAAGAAATCCCATGAAAGTTGACAAAAGCAGAGAGCATATTTTGGACAGACTGGTAGGTCCCCCATCCTTCAACCAAGAGGCGGAAATAAAGAAATCTCATCCAAATTGACAATAGGTGAGAGCATGTTTTGGGCAGACTGGTAAGACCCCATCCTTCACCCAAGAGGCGGATGGAAAGATCATCAACTCACGGTAATGTTTTGTATAGATATTGAAACTTTTGAGTGCACCTGACAATAGAAAATTGTTAAAGGTTTCGGTAAGGCAACTGTCGGGAGAGTTAAATAAAGAAATCCCATCAAAGTTGACAAAGCAGAGAGCATATTTTGGGCAGAATGGTAGGTCCCCCATCCTTAACCCAAGAGGCGGAAATAAAGAAATCTCATCAAAATTGT
>JAGEOH010001106.1:22500-25000 GCA_032207245.1 Pardosa pseudoannulata
TTATTATTTTCTATCATAAAACTAATACTTAAGCCCCATTTACATGTGCCAATGTGGTGATTCAGCGTTTGATCGTAATCCTATTTTCAAGTCTTCACCAAAGGGAAAAGAAGAACGGTTATGCATATCTAATCCCAAGTCTGGGCACAGCCCTAAACACATAGTATATAAACTGGCGCGTTCCGGCCTAATATCGTCGGTACCCGAGAACACACAAAAGCAGAAGCCCTCACCGAACCACGACATGGCCTGAACTCAACTAATTCCTGAAGTAGAAGTGCTCGAGGTAATAGACACCATGGATCCTGTAAGACTGTCCATAAATCTATATCAGTACGAGATGGTGAAAATCTCTTTTAAACCGCATGTTGCAAGTCATCCCAGATATGCTCAATAATGTTCACGTATGGGGATTTTGGTAGCCAGAGGAAATGTTTAAATTTATACGAGTGTTCCTGGAGCCCCTCCATAGCGGTTCTAGACGCAACACGACATGTCATGGATTCAACTAATGCCTAAAGTAGTGCTGGTGGTAATTGACACCATGAATCCTGCAGTTCTGTCCATAAATCTTTAACAGTACGAGGTGGTGAGATCTCTTCTGAACATCATGTTGCAAGGTATCTCAGATATGCTCAATAATGTTCATGTCTCTGGATTTGGGTGGTAAGCGGAAATGGTTAAAGTTAGACAAATGTTCCTGGAGCCATTCCGTAGCTATTCTGGACGTAATATGACACGGCATGGACTCAACTAATGCCTGAAGTAGTACTGGAGTCAATTGACACCATGAATCCTTCAGTTCCCCTCATTAATCTTTAAAAGTACGAGGTGGTGAGATCTCTTCTGAACATCACTTTGCAAGGCATCTCAGATATGCTCAATCATGTTCATGTCTCTAGATTTGGATGGTTAGCGGAAATGGTTAAAGTTAAACGAATGTTCCTGGAGCCATTCCGTAGCAATTCTGGACGTGTGGAGTACCGCATTTTCCTGCTGACATTCCCCAAGTCCATTGAGATGTACAATGGGCATGAAAGGTGCAGACAGGATGCTTGCGTACGTGTCACCTGTCAGAGTCTTATATAGACTTATCAAGGGTCCCATATCACTCCAAACGATCACGCCCCATACTAGTACAGAGCCTCCCCAGATCCAAATAACACCCTGTTGGCATTCATTGTATAAGATTCATGAGTTTGTCTCCATAACTTGTACACGTCCATCTACAATTTGAGACGAGACTCGTCAGACCAGAACATGTTTCCAGTCATCAACAGTCCAATGTTGGTGTAGATGGGCCCAGACGAGGCGTAAATCTTTGTGTCGTGCTTCCATCAAGGTTACACGAGTGGTCTTCACTTCCGAAAGCCCATATCGGTGATGTTTCGTGGAATGGTTCGCACGCTGACACTTGTAGATGGCCCAGCATTGAAACCTGCATACTTTGTGGAAGGGTTGCACTTCTATCACGTTTAATGTATCTCCCTAGTCATTGTTGGCGCCATTCTTGCAGGATCTTTTTCCGTCCGCAGCGACGTCATATATTTGATTTTTTACCGGGTATTCACATTATATTCGTGAGATATTTGTACATTAAAATTCAAATTGCATCGCTACTTCGGAGATACTATGTATCTCTCGTGTGCCGACTATAACACCACGTTCATACTCACTTAAATCTTGAAAATCTGTCGTTGTAGCAGCAATAACCGATCTAACAATTGTGTCAGACACTTGTTGTCTGATATAGGTGTAGCCGACCTCAGCGCCGTATCTGATTGGTCCCTGATCTCTTTACTTGCAAACAGATGCATATACTATTTTTTTTTCTCTTCAGTGTATTTTAGAATGACTGACTCCACTACTGCAAAAAGAACAGCAATAAAAGTTGCAAATGAAAAATTTTAACAAGTGCAATTGCAACTGATAATGACATATTAACGGATCGTATTAATTCCTTCATAATCCTCCTTTCGTATCTCCTTCTAAAATTTCATTCTGAACTTTTCATGTGATTTATTAACACATTGTATGCGGGACATGTACTAGTACGTTTTCTGACGATTGATGCTTGATCTCTAGTCACGAACTAGTACAGGTTAGTGTAACAACTTAGTTTGTGGATACAAAAGTAACGGCATATACAGGAAAATGAAGCCGAATGTTCTTGTCTAGTACATAGATTCTTAAAAAATTGAAAAATTATATATATATATATATATATATATATATATATATATATAGATATAGATATATATATAGATATATATATATAGATATATATTATATATATATATATACATATATATATATATATATATATACATATATATATACATATATATATATATATATATATATATATATATATATATATATATATATATATATATATATATATATATATATATATATATATATATATATATATATATATGTATATATATATATATATATATATATATATATATATATATATATATATATATATATATAT
>JAGEOH010001107.1:0-20000 GCA_032207245.1 Pardosa pseudoannulata
ATAGTGATCACTATGACCAAAATATGAGATAAGTTAAAGAGGATAAAAAGACATAAAGCTTAGAACTTTTAATGAATGAATAGTTTTTAGTTTCGTGTTAATTATATTTTTTATTTAGTATTTAAATCTCAATTAATGATTTAATTCATAAATTTTACGATGAACAATATTAGATTCCTGATTTACAAATCTTGGAAAACTCAGGGGTACTACTAATATCATTGAAGCACTTAAGAAGAATAGCTGTTCTGAATGTAAAAATTCCAAAATGAAGAGCAAAGCACACATACGTGAGTATGTATAAAATACTTATTTCTGATTATTCATTTTTACATCTAGAAAGAAAAGTTGTATGCAAGAAAAAAAAACTTTTTTCTATAATATAGAATAAACAGCAAATCCAGTGTTAAGTAAGGCTCATATCGAGAGAGAGGTATACATATAGTTTGTTGCGTACAAATGAGCTGTATCGATGCTTCGAGCAAGCAGCTTTCTTGGTGAGACAGAACTCGGTAAAAGCAGACTGAGAAAGAAGAAAGCAAATAGCTGAAATAGACACTAGCCGAATTTAATGGACAGGCGAGCTGAATCTAACGGAAACATCAGTAGAACGCCAGACAAATAGTGACAGCCTATAGGGACGATAAAAATGCAACACGAAAAGAACGAAAATGGAAAAAATTAGAAGATTTCTAAAATTGATTATTAATCGTTTACCGTAATTTAGATAAACGATTTTCAAATTTTACTCAGGGGTGCTATTCAAGGACATCAACTATCATAGCAGAATATACCGGGAGGTCTAAAAGAAACTTCCTCTACATATGTGTCCCTAATGGCCGAACCGTTCAACAAATCGAAATGAAAGTTTAGATATAGCTATCTGAATGTATGGGATCCAGATTGGGGGTATTTAAAACAATAAACCTCTCACAGTTACGGCTACAGTGACCAAATTTCGAAAATTTCAAATAGCAACACCCATTTTTTTCGTGTTCAAATTGATGCATGGGAACAAATTTAAGCCGCCAATTTAAGTCATACGTGTCTCGTTCTAACACCATTTAAGGTTTTTCCATGCTTTGATCAATTTGCAGACGAAAAAAAGTGGGTGTTGCTATTCGAAAATTTCTAAATTTGGTCACTGTAATCGTAATTGTGAGAGGTTTATTGTTTTAAATCACCACAATCTTGACCCCATAATTCAAATAACTATATCTAAACTTTCATTTCTATTGGTTGAACGGTTCGGCCACTAGGGACCTATATATACGGGAAGTTTCTTTTAGACCAACCGGTAATTGAAAATATAGAAATCTTCCCAGAAATCAAAATGTGAGTGATATTTTTTAATAATAGAAGTTGTAACAAAAACTCGAAATAGGGACTGTAATCGATTGAAGGCGGACAGATGGACCAAAATATTAAGTTAAGGCGACAGTAAACCTTTAGAGAAAACTTTTTTTCTTTTAAATGAATTTCCTTGAAGATTGACTATGTTATTAGAACTATTGATATATAAATATTTTAAAAATTTGAAGGCAAAATATTAATTAGTTTTGGAGTTATTAATTATTAATTGTTTCATAATTAGCTCAATTAAAAATGCTCCAGGCGCATCAATTTAGCATAAAATATTATAAAAAAATTTTAAGTATACCTTACAGACCTTACAAAAAAATGTAATTGTTTCATAAACATTCATAGAAAATATAAAAATAAAAAAATTATGATAATGATACCCATATTTTGCAGAATAAACAGCTATAGCGGTTAATCAAAATACATAACTAACATATTATATGCTTCAAAACATACTCGTTTCAACTAAACTTTAATTTATAAACTCTAACGTAAATAATGTTGGAATTTCAGAGACAATGATCTATTTTCAATGCGCCTGGAGTACTTTAAACATTTGCAATACATGAAAATTGTACTTCTGAGTAAACAGCATTTGAAGTTATTATTGTTATACCCATTAGTAATGATAAGCTAATTATACCCATAAGTAATGATAAAATGATGGGGGATGAAAAAATTATTTTTGCTCCGTATTCCTAATGATATATTCTTTCACTATTCACTAAAATTGAAAATTCGACTTTTCAGTCGATTTTTGCCAATTTGAAAGTCTACCGTCGCCTTAAGTGGCTAATAAGATTTTCATATTTTGTGTGCGAGTGTGTTTACAATTAAAATATTCACATATTAAAAGTTTTGCCTGAACAGGAAATTCTTAATTTTCTTGACTTTATTCTTCATTTGTAGAATTAATGATAAACAAACAGCGTTAAAATCGCATTAGAAGAATAAGATAGAATATCTTATACTAGAAATATCACATAGTATTTCCTTGTGCTAGGGAAATCATCCTAGCAGTCTTTAAGTAAAAGAATTCCTTTGAGAATCGATCTCTAGTCGATTATGGTAGCATTGGATAAACTTATCAGATATCGATACGATGCTGTGCCTGACGAAATAATACAAAATTTCCGATTGATACGCTTAAGAAACATCAATTTGGATGTACTTCTAAGTGATTGTTCTAGTTGAATGGTCGAATATATTTTGTTTGGTTAGTTTCAGAACAATCTTTTAAAAGAATCTGTATCGATGCAGTTATAAAATTAGCATTTTTGTGTTAGAAATTTATAACAAATCATGAGATTTGAGATTTTAATGCGTATCACTTTGATTACCTTAAATACTTATTTTAACAGTCTATTTACTTTGCAAGTCTATTTTAATTTTTAAAATGGATTTGTTGAACAAGTTAGATATGCATTCATTTTATTAAATGTGTTTATTCCCATTTTAATGCAGACGACGAATTTAGCTACAGATGAGGTTCATTAAAAAACCTTTAATATTTGCTCTGTATTGTTACCGAAAATAAATACATTTTGATAACTTATTTTGTGTTTAAAACGCTTACAATGAGTCAAAGTAAAATTAGCCCACTATTCTTTTTCTGTTTAATTTGAGACTTTAAGTGGAAGAACGTGAATTTTTAACACACTTCTTAAATAAAAAGTAAAATTCCTAATAAATACTTTTACATAAAGCAGTTTAAATATAACACAGTACTCAACTAGAATAACTCTTATTTGGGTGGATATGGAAAACACAAGTTCTAAGTTAAACTCGAAAGCTGCACAAAGCTCTCAATTATTGAAAACAGGCTAGTTTCAGTTTAGTGTCTTTTTGTGTATCTTCTATTTCTCCTAATAGAACAAATAAAGTATTGCAAATTTTTTCTCATATATGAAACGAGAGTTTCAGAAAATATTTACCCATCCCATTCTAATAACAGTCATTTTACTCTAAATATGATGCCCTCATGTACACACTTCCTTTAGATGTGCGAGTTTTACGCACTCAAGGTACGACAGTGATTATACCTAGGAGTCTTGAGTTAAGCTCTATAGCTTTCATCTTGCCGATTCGGGGTAAACTAAATAGGTTCATTAGTAGGTAAAATAAAGTAGGTATAACTAAATAGGTTCCTGTAATAGATCAGCGGCTACAAGGTAGCTGCTTCAGATTGGTGTAGTAGATATAGAACATTCCGTTTATATTACCACATGCTCTGGGATGAGACGAGGAATTATACATGTGTACTACATAATTCCTTTTGATGGCTTAGACTGAGATGGATAGCTAACAACCTTACCATAAATATGATAATATCTTATCCCAAATTCTAACTGAGTCCCTGAATTTCCTACAGCATTCAAATCTAGTGACTCGGGTAAAGTTTTAATGACTTCAGGGTATTGGTATAAAAGTTAGAAGTGGGTATTGACAGTAAAATGTTTCAGGATGCTGTCCTGGTAGAACTTGAAAGTAGCTGGAATTGCAAGATTTTCTGCACTAAATTTTATATTACTTTTTATAAGGTTAACATAAATGTTCCAACCAATTATTAATTCTACAAACCCTTATAAATCAACACCTATAGTAGCAATTTATCTCCTTACTAATACAATCCCTCCTCCATATATTGAAGGTGATCTTGTATTTGCTAAATTTCCTTGTTCTATTTATTTTGGTTTTGCCACATTTTTACTTTCCATACGATGAACACAAATTGAATTTTAACTAAAAAGATAAAAGGGAGGCAAAAACCAAGTCTAACCCGACTGGTATAAAGAGCCAGGATTCAGAAGACGAAGGGAAGAAGTTAGGCTACATTTTGTGTTGCTGCCGTCATTGTAGATAATTGCACAGGACAATAGTACAGAAGGGTATTGTCTGATCTTCCAGGGCCTAGCCCTCTAGATCAGAACTAGTATTGGATGGCATGGATAAATAACGGATATTAAACACGGTATGAAGAAAATTTTACTATAATGACAACATTAATAGCATACATTTATCTACGTAAAACAGAAGTAGGATCCACGAGTTCAATATGGAAAATACTGGGATATAAAAATATAAAACACAGTTGTATTTTTAACACAATTATAAAACACAGTGCAGTAATCAAACTGTTTAAGAGTTGTATTAATACAGCTAAAAGTTTTTTTTACTTTCTCACAAGTTGTGTGAAATATAAACTACAACAAAGAGTTCAAGTAAACTGCTGAGCTTTTATTGAGTAATTTTTCCTCTTAGAAGGATCCATGGTGTAACGTCACGGGATCCTCGGGTAGCGTGTGGGTGTCGAAGTGGTTATGACACGATGTACAGCTTAGAAACAATAACAACGTTTATTCTTGATTAAAATGGAATATGTACAAATTTTCCAAATGGAAATCACAGAGTTCAGGCTGGCTAGTGAGGACCTAAAATTTCCAGGTTCAAGGCGAACCTAAAAAAACAATCTGCGGACAGGTGCCGAGAGATACCGTTGTACAGGGTACAACTGGGCCTCCTTGAGTCCCACAAAAAGCTGGAGAAAAACTCTCCAAAAAAACCAACTGCCGCCAATCGAACCTCTGTCCGTTCTCTGTTTCTGGGGACTCTCCGTCGAAAAACTCGCGCCGTCTGACGTCACCTTTTGCCTCATCCCATTGGCTTTTTCTTTCCGCGTCGGCGTCCTGGTAGCCTCTGATTGCCTTCTTCGGGGGCGCCTTACTGTCTGACATTTCGTTGTCCCGTCTGTCCTTCGGATTCCCCTCAGACATCTCAAGGCGTGGTCGAGGCGACAGTACTTTGTAGTGTAGAGTCAAAAACCCAGACAGAGTGTCGCCCTGCCCTGATTTTAACAAAACCCCTTTGTGAAGCCAATGGGGTGTAGCGACTTCACAATGGAGAGCCAATATGAATTTGGCCAGTAGGTTGGAGGCTATTCAATTTTTTGTATTACCCAGTACTGTAAAATGTAACTTCATAATAGATAAAGCTATCTGCCATGATTTCTGTCGATGTACCTGCCGAAAAAGTAAATTTATTCCGATGATCGTAAAATCATAAAATGGCATTCCAAATGAAAGAATTATAAACAATTTAGATTCTAAAGAATTTAGTAAATTGTTTATAGGATTGTCATCTACCTTCACTGAAAATGAAAACTCGTTTTAGAAAAACATAAAAATCCTTCAAAATATTTTTAGCTGTCCCTAAAAAGGGACACGAAACTAATGGGTTAATCAATTGATTGCTTTAAGGTATTTCTAACTTTCATTTTATTAGAAATAATGATTTTGTCAATAATTTCACTTAGTTCTTAAGACAGTAGCACACAGAATTTCTCTCCAGTGGACTCCTGCCCATTGTAGAATTTTGAGCAGTAAAAAGGCTGATACACTGGCTAAAAAAGGGGAGCCTTGGCAGATCAACGCATGAATTGCCCTCTTTCATTTCATACAACTGAATTTTTTGTTAATCTGACTCTCAAGAAACACTTAAACAAGATATGGTTCAACGAGCGGCGAATAAGAGATGGAGGATTTGGGGGGAAGAGAGAACTATTTCCAGTTTTCCGAGAAAGACTGAGTGGGACTTTTTAGAGGTTTAACTGGATATAACTGTTTACAAGACTTCCTCTAGGGAGTTGGGGTGTTGGATTTACCGAACTGTGTTTTGTGTGACTCTAGTCATCCAATGACATTTGAACATTTAAATGACTTTATTGTACGAGGCACATCCAGAAAGTAAGTTTCACTACTTAAAAGAGAAAAAGAACTCACACTTTCAGGGACATATTTATTGGCAACTAGTACATCAATGTTTCAGCTATTTTTCAACATAGCCACCACCAGAATTGAGACACTTGTCTTATTGGGGGATCAAATTTTGTATCCCTCTGTCATAGAACTCTGAAGTTTGGGAATGGAACTAGCCTTCCTGTCCCAGAACACCGTGCACATCCCTTTCCGTACCGACAGCATTTGTTTGAATATGGCCCGGACCGAAGATCTACTATGACACCAATGCATTGACAGTTGCTTGGTTTCCGGGGTAAAGTGCGAAATCCAAGTCTCATTACCGGCGACGATCCTGTCGAGGAGATCGTCGCCGTCATCGTGATACCATAACAGAAATGTCAGTGCTGCTCCTAAGTGTTGAATTTTATGTTCGGGTGTCAGTTTCAGATCATAGACTTGGCAGAGCTGACGATGAATTTCAATTGGAGAAATGCTCTGTGCATTCAAGATCATCGATCGAACCTTGCAGGCGACGGGAGAAGGAATTAGAGCTTCCATTTCGGACCACTGTTACCACGCTACTGATAGGACCTGTCTAGCTGGCATATGATTGATACGTCATAGATCTGTTACGCATGCGCAATTGACACGGCTAATTACGTTTACTTTAAAGGGGAAAACATCGGGAAACTTACTTTCTGATACGCCTTGTACTTTCTCAGTATGTGGACATTGTTAAAAAGTATTAGAGAGCCCGTGAACTAATGGTTTATGCATTAATTATTCGGCATTTGTAAAATAAAAACTTATGATAGACAATTTTGAGTCACAACACAAATCAAAAGTTTGAGAACATTATCTAAAACAACAAAGAGAATATGATAAAAAGAATTATGAAATATCAAGTGTCACAAAAAATGATTTAATCTTTACACAATATATTTTTGTTTAAAAAGTAAAGTTCAAAAGGTCCTTTTAAACTGAAGGAATTGTTTTCTCCGAACAAATCTTTAAAACTCAAAACGGAATACTTTAAAACTTTTCTCGCGGCATTTACCATAACCAACGATTTGTTATAGCGCTATAAATATTTTGTGCCCATACTTTGCTTTCGCCATTTTTTTTCCTCCATTCTGTTTTGTTTTCCCTATTTCCGTCGAGGCTTTTAAGAAAGAGTAATAGCCGCCGCAATAAACCTCCTCTATTTCGCGCACGTTCTCTCCAGGAGTTTCAATTTTAATGTTATTTAATAAAGAAATATGCGGCACTTATGCCCCGTGATTTGTGCGCCTTCTTTCCGGCCTTGCTTTTCTTATTTAGCGGCCATAAATTCCCGGAATCACTCCGAAGAAAAGGTACAGGACATTAAACAAATGCAGCTTTTGAATGAAATTGAAATAAACATTTTTCCCCTTCGAAAATGAAATTCAGTATTCTTCTGTGTTTCTCCTGACCCGTAAACATAATTGCGTAACAGCTTCATCTTTTGTACTTTTATAATGCTCGATGTAACAGAATATGAAATGGCAGTTTATGCTCCGTATGTCTGTATATTTGGGCTTGTTTATTGCCCGGGCAACGATAAGTGATTACACAGTCGTCGTTTGCATTGTTAGGATTTAACTGCCTCCTTTTGTAAACAAGTTTGAGTTCGCGAGAAAAATTAGCTTATTTATTCTTTCTTTCACAGCGATTCAATGGAAATGCAAAATAAGTATATATATGACTTAACATATTTACAATTGGAATAGAAAGAATACTGAGTATATTCAAAAAGGGAGATTCTTAAAGGCTTGAGTTATGACAACATTTGTACCGGCTCTAGATCAGGGGAATATAAATTACTAATTAAATACTACAGTATTCATATTATTACTTATAAAGTAATTAATTACTCCAGAAGAGCATCAATCATAGATTTTTGGGTTATATTAAAAATCAAGATAGGAACTAGAAGAAATAAATGTTCTTTTACATATGGTAAAAATAGGTGAATTTGGAATGAACGGTGAAAGCCCAACTTGAATGTATCACATATTTTATAAGTTGTTTTTAGTAACATTAACTACAATTCTATTTTGGAAAAATAATAAAAACTTCCACCTGATATTAATTCGCTTTACGCGATCATTCTCTACATTTAGCCCTGAATTTTATTCTTTAAAACAATGCTTTAATGTTCAAATACACATACACACACAATACATACATATATATAGATGTAGTATATATATATATATATATATATATATATATATATATATATATATATATACTTTAGATATACAAACACACATATATATAGTAAACTAATTAACCGTAGCTTAAAATAATATACCGGAACCTAAGAACAATTGATAAGTATAATACTAAATCCCTTATTCAAAATTTGTAATTAGTAAATATTCCCTAGTTCTATCATTGCAATTAAGGAAGAGTAGCACCTGCAGTGACTGTAACTTTGGTTTGTATATTCTATAAAGTCATAAATAGCCATGAAGAAGGATGATATTGCCATTAAAAAAGTTGTAAACTAAATAAGTCTTCCAAGACAAGTTAAGCCCCAGGAATACAGTTCCGAGGGATAGGTTTTTAACCCCTCTTGGCCAATGGCTGTAAAACCTGCAACAGACGTGCCAATAAGAAAAAGTAAAATAATAGCGCCCACTGGCCGCTACTGTATTGAGAACCTGCCAGAACGTAAGCCACAGTATTAAGTAGATTAGTTCGCAAGAGTTTGAAGAGAGTACTGGTAGTCAACAGTTAGTTGTCTTGATTAACATTTTTCGGAGATGAATTAAACCTGACTTAAAGTGATCTGCCTCCTCCTCTATACATGACTGCTGTACATCGGAGCAGAAGAAGGGATGTCATAACATATTCTGAAATGATAACTGATGACTCTGATTATATCATTTGGTATCCAACCTATAACGGGGTCTACGGAAATAGAAAGCCGCCTGAGTCTTAAAATTTGCTCAATCTGTGTAAGCTCCAGAGAAGACTGGGAGCGGTATTTCTGGTAATCTTATATTAGAATTAGCAACACTTTCGGTTACATTAGATTGATTTGACACATTAATTGCACTTTTTAATGAATCAAGCAAAAGGCGTAGGCTTACCTCTGATAACTCTAGACGATCAATAGCCTGTTCTATATCCGAATCGATAGCTTGAAGTTCTTCTAAATCGGGTAATTCATAATATTGTTCTCTTATATCTTCCAGTTTTATCTGATATTGTTCGATTTTCTTCAATTTGACTTCAATTTCGGTTGTAGTGGTTTGTTTAGTCTTGGTCTTTTCCGCGACAAACTGTTCTAACTTGGTAATATTTGCCTTAATAGCGCCTTTGCTTCTCTTTAATTTTTCCTTTATGGATGAAATATCCACTTTTTCTTCCTCCAGTTTTCCTTTCGTTTCTGGCATCGTTTTCTCCGGATGATTCGGACCAATGTCCCAATTTCAACATTATTTTTAGAAAACTGCCATTTATTTCTCTGTTGTAAGTGATTCAGATAATCACGTTGCCAACGCTGCCAAATAATTTGGACATATTTTTTCATCTGCTGCCAGCGCGATAATCTATTATCCTCTAAATCAATAATTTGAGGTTCTGGTATCATAGTAATTAGTCGCCCGATTAAGAAATGTGCTGGAGTCAACACTTCAAATTCATTTATGTCTGATGACAATGGTACTAAAGGGCGCGAATTTAAAATACCCTCTACCTGAATAACTATCGTTTCGAATTCCACTAATGTCAGCCTATTGTTACCTAAAGTTCTTTGTAGGTGATGCTTAAAGGATTTTACTCCCGCTTCCCAAAGACCGCCAAAATTGGGCGAACCGGGAGGAATAAATTTCCAGTTAATTGATTCCGAAGAATAAAAATCTGCCAATTTTGAATCTGGAATTTGAACTAAATTTTTTAAGCGTTTCAATTCCGAATTAGCACCTTTGAAATTTGTAGCGTTATCCGACATAATTGTTGTAACCTTACCCCTACGGGCACAGAATCTCTTCAGAGCTGCAATGAAAGCCTCTGAAGTAAGGTCACTCACTGTCTCCAGGTGTATTGCCTTAGTAGCTAGACAAATAAAAATTGCTACACATATCTTATGAAAAATGCCCTTTCGTTGATTACGGAATTTTATTTGAAAAGGGCCGCAAAAGTCTACTCCTGAATTTAGAAATGGAGGACTTGGAGTAACACGTTCGGAGGGAAGATTGCCCATCAGCTGATCTATTACCTTAGGTTTATTTTTAAAACAAATTACGCAATCATGGACTACTTTCCGGGCAATCCCCTTGCCGCTAATGGGCCAATATTTTAAGCGGATTTGATGCAACAAACCTTGAGCACCGATGTGCAGATAATTCCTGTGATAATGCTCAAATATTAGTTTTGTAAGATTATGGCTATTTGGCAGAATTATTTGATGTTTTGCTTCGAATGGTAAATCCGAATTTTTGAGTCTCCCACCTACTCTTAAAATGGAGTCCTCATCAAGAAAAGGATCAAGAGACCTTACCTTGCTTGCCTTGGGAACACTGTGACCCCCTTTTAGCTCGGCAATTTCGGCAGTAAACTCCACCGATTGGACACCTCTAATCAAAAATTTAACACTTTCCTGAAGATCCCTACTTGTAAGGTGCGGGCCACCTATCTCCCTTTTTTTTGTCTTGTTAACAAATCTGAAAAGATAACTACAAATTCTAATTAATTTAAGAAAATTACTATAACGATTGATTAAGGAATTTATAAAGTCACTTACGGAACAGTTAGTGCTCCATTTTTAGCAATGAGAACATTAAGAGCCCTGGATGAGGAGGAAGGTAAGAATTTTCCTGAAGCTGCTGAAATTACCTGTAGAGACGTCTACATGGACGATTTTTTAAGTGGTGCTGATACTTTAAAAAAGGCCAAGATTTTACAATCCCAGCTAATTCAGCTTTTGAGAAGGGGTGGAATGGAGTTACACCGCCTCTTATGTACATGACTGTTATACATCGGAGCAGAAGAAGGGATGTCATAACATATTCTGAAATGATAACTGGCGACTCTGATTACATCATTTGGTATCCATCCTATAACGGGGTCTATGGAAATAGAAAGCCTCCTCCTCTGTCCATGACTGTTATGCATCGGAGCAGAAGAAGGGATGTCATAACATGGCGACTGGCGACTCTGATTGCATCATTTGGTATCCATCCGATAACGGGGTCTATAGAAATAAAAAGACTCCTCGTCTGTACATGACTTTTATACATCGGAGCAAAAGCAGGGATGTCATAACATATTCTGAAATAACTGGTGACTCTGATTACATCATTTGGTATCCATCCTATAATGGGGTCTATGGAAATAGAAAGTTTAATTATAACCTCTATATTATCGTAGGCTACGCCTATAGCTTATGTAGGACTGCCACTTTTTTACACGCTGCCGTTCGAATGCAGTCTGTGCTATTAATGTTTTATGTGTCTCAGTACAAAAATGAAGAAAGAATACAAGCAATCAGATCTTTGAACATTAAAAGCAATTTACTTAAAATAGTGTTTTTTAAACTTGCGCGATCTTAAATATAACATTGCATATCATCATCATAAATGAATAGATATCACAGTAATTGGCCAGACAATTCTTCTGAAGATTTCTTCATAACGATTTTGGATTGATTTTTGATCTCCAGTTCTTTGCATTAATTGAGAGAAAATCAGATTCTACTCAAAGGGCCCATATCAACCATAGACTTTCCCGTCTTCTGGTTCTTGTGGGTCTGCCACTTTTTTCATGTGTTGTCATTATGCATTTGAATGAACATTAAAAGCAATTTACTTAAAATAGTGTTTTTTAAACTTGAGCGTTCTTAAATATAATATTGCATATCATCATCATAGATGGCTAGACATCCCATTAATGGGCCAGAACGTTCTTCTGAAGATTTATTCATAACAACCTTTGATTGATCTTTGGTCTCCAATTCTTTGCATTAATTGCTAGAAAATCAAATTCTACCGAAAAGGCCCGTGGTCTTTCCAGCCTTCTGATTCTAGTGGGTCTAAAAAGCAAAACCCTTTTTTCATGTGTTTACGTTGTCATTATGCACTCGAATTCCATGGACCATTCAGTTCATTCTATTTATTTTTGAGAATTTAATAATGTGAGGTTGTTTATATATCCTCTGCAGTTCAAAATTGAATCTCCTTCTCCAATTATAGTTTTTTTATATCACCAAGTATACTCCGCAGAATCCTTCTTTTAATAATTGTGATTTTATTTTCCTCCATCTATCATTGTCCAAGTTTTGGAAGCTTTTGTCAAGATATTCCTAATTAGAGTTTTGTAAATTAAAAATTGCCCAAAAAGGAAATTGGATTTAATAAATTACATAAACAGCCTAATTTGTCAGATATAATTGTTTTTTTATTTGAAGAGTTATCTATACGGAAATAGAAAATTTTATCATTACGTCTATATTCCCGTAGGTTACTTCTATAGCGAATGTGCAAGTTTGTAAACAAATACGAGTGTTGACTACAACTCAACTCTTCGTAGGCAAAACATTGCGAGTACACATTATTTCTTACGAGTTTCGGTATGGAACATATGTACAATAAAATAAATTTTCTTTATTCTCTTACGCGGAAAATTTGTGTTAGTCAGATAAGAATAACTATTTATCTAAATAAAGGTTCGTTAAGCCGAATAACTATATCAATCATTAACGAACCGTATATTATTACGGATTGGAAAACAGATATGACTCTGTGGCCGTCTGTCACTATGACTGATATTGAGGCTCATTTGGATAAATTTCCAGGTCGGAACATACAATCCAAATATTCATTTTATAATGTTCTAGCTGATAAGAATAATGGTTTTAATTTTTTGTAATTTAGCATTAATGTCCCATCTTCAAAAAAATAGTGAAATGAAATTGTATTGTAAGGCATTTTAGATGCAGAAAATACTCTCTTAGTTAGACAAAATACAATTAGACTAAATATAACCTTTACTTACAGTAATTAATATGTATTTTGCCATTTGTTTCCAAAGAATAGTTTTAGTTCAACTTAAGTATTCTAAGTAACCGTGATTGTTTATTAATTTAACATTTTCCTTTGAAAGGTCTCCGGTTCGATCCTTCGAAATCTGTTTCCGCCATTTTATGTTCACTTTGTAAAATAGTCAAGAAGACTCCTAAATATATACAAATTTTCTGTACCGTCAAAATAAATCTAGAATATTATGTTACCATATAAAAGCCTGTGTTAAAACTGCGAGCGGCAGTTGTTGTTCAAGTACGAGGTAGGTAGCTTGGCATTTAATAAACGGTGTTATCTCTTAACTTGACTCTTTATTGTGTGAAGACAGTACTTGCATCCAAGTGACAAAATAAACAAATATACAAACAATTCTATCGTAATAGGCTTGTAGTCTAAAAGTTCCTCGAAATTTTGGTCCTCTTCAAAGAGATTTATCATGTCATTAAAACATTTAATAAATATTTCAACAAAAATGATTTATTTAATATTTTATTGACGCATTTATGCATTTCAGTTGAAAAAGAAAAGAAATTATTTTGTAAGTATTAAAGTAGGAAAGTATGACAGTATACTGACATGATAAATCTAAATATTTTTCTGAAATGCAAAGATCTTAAATGTAGAAATTTTCATGGTAAACGAGAAAAGTTTATTTTATTTATTTGTATATTTAAGTCAATTTTGTACTGTATTCTTTATCTTACTAATAATCTTGGTAATAACATTATAATATTACAGTAAGATGAATGTTTTATTACCATTCTGAAAATAGTTGCAGCAAATTCTCAGAGAAGGGCTTACAGTCCAGTCTTGTCTTTTCAAAGCTTTTATCCAAAGCATTCTCACCGTAGGATCTTTAGAAAAGCAATAAAATCCAATATTTTTACTTTTTTGTGACGCATAGTACAGCTATACACACAACAGCTTGTTACCATTTTCAGATAAATCACAAATCTAGACACAATTAGTAGGAAACGCGCATGCTTTGCCTACGAAAGAGTGGAGATGCAATTTCTGTTGCTCGTGAAGTGATGCACAGATTATCTATATCTAACATTGAATCTCCCCTCTATCTCAAAGAGCAAGGGTTCTCCGCTCTTTCTACAATACTTCTTTATCTTCGTAAAGAAATCACGAAAAGTAGGATTTTATGCCTTTTGACACTGATCCTCTTCTTCATCTCCTATCAGCATGTTCTTCTTCCCACCATCTCTTAAATTTGATAAGCCCCATGAATACTTTTATTTTTGTTATAACTGTTTGATATCAAGTGATACATGGCTATTCATATTTCCCTCTCTAGTTTCAGTAGGCTACATTAAGAAAAGTAAGAGTAGAAGGAGAGAAGAAGATGGATCTTGAAGATAGAGTCGATGATCTACATTCAAGAGCCAAAACATTATGACCACCAGTCAATAACGAATTGGCCCACCTTTGGCGTGCAACACAGCTTCAACCCGCCTTGGAATGGATGTCACAATTCCTTGGTAGATGGCAGGACACAGATTCTACCAGATGTTTAAGCAACGGTCAAGCAAATCCGAGATATTGCGAATGGGTGGTCTTTGAACTCTGAGCTTCCATCCCATGACATCCCAAATGTGTTCTATCGCATTGAGATCCTTTGAGTTAGGCGGCCAGGACATTAACTGGAATCCAGCATCATGTTCCTGGAACCACTCCAACCCAATTTTAGCCTTGTGATACGGGGCGTTGTCCTGTTGGAACATTCCATTTCCAGCTTGAAAAACAGAGGCCATGTGAGGGTGCCACTGGTCCGCAATGTTCAGCCTATAGTGTTCATGGTCTGCTCTACCACAACCACGGATCCCAGAGACGCCCAAGAGAACGTCCCCCAAAGCATAATACCGCCACCACCGGCCTGTGTATGACCTACTGTGCATTGAGGGAGCAACTGTTCGCCTGGAAGACGACGTGTCCTGACACGGCCATTGCGTGATGAATGACAAACCGTGATTCATCTGACCAGGCAACTCTCTCCCACTGATCCATGGACCAGTCGCAATGTTCTCGGGCCCAACGTAAGAGCAGTTGGCGATGACGATTGTTCAGCAAAGCACGAGTGGGACGTTTGCTGCGTAGCCCCATATCCAACAGTGTCCGCTGAACAGTATGCTCCGATACTATTCTACTTGGCCCTGCATTGTATTGGGTTGTCAGCTGAGACACTGTCTGGCTCCGGTTTTGCTTCACTATACGCGAGACAGTCTCCGACGACCATTTTCTTTGATAGTGTGTGGACGTCCAACACTATGTCGTCTAGTGCTGGTTTTCCCGTCATTCATTCACTTTGCATAAGTACTAACAACTGTAGATCGCGAACAACGCACGAGTCGTGCAGTTTCGGAAATACTTGTTCCGAGCCTTCGAGACATTACAATCTGCCTTCTATCGAAATCGCTTAGATCCGCAGCCTTTCTCACCGCACACAGAAGTAAGTGAAAGAATGATTCTTCAGACTCTCCAGCAGCAGTTAAATACCACTTCCACATCATCCAGGCGAGTTCATTGCAAAATGTAGGGGTGGTCATAATGTTTTGGCTCTTGAGTGTATATCGCTTAGTTCAAAAATGATTAGCAGCAGAATGTTGAATTTTTTTATGTTTTACTATTATTAAATATAGTTGTACATCTATTATTTGGATGGCAGCCTACACTCTATATTACAAAAAATTTTAATTAACGGCTATCAATGTTACTAGCCGCCGTGACATAGCAATACTTTACATAAACACAACAGAAATATATCTACTCTCTCATAAATGGTGGAAACAATGCTTTAAAAGCCCATAAAAAATTAAAATTTTATTAGTTTCAGAAGATAATTCTGAATTACTGTTTAATGCTATATTAATTAATTTATGTTTAATTCATAATCGTTAATTAGAATAAATATTTTAAATAAAAAAAGTGTATTATGTGTAGATTAATAGTTGATTTAATATGATTGTAGCTCATTTTACATTTATAAACTAACCTAACTTGTTAAAAATTTAAATTCAATGCAATTCAGAAAATAGTTTTTTGCAAAATTTCTTAACTAGTAAACACTAAAACCTTTTAATTTTTTACTTAACAGCAAAAAAAAAGTTTCGCTGATTATAGGAATATTAAAGATTCACTCTTCAAACTCAAAACAAATGTATATTCATTGTTAAAGGAAAAGCTAATAATATTTACAGAAAAAAATTATTTACTGCTAAATAGTTCTTAGTCAATGCAATTAATTATTTTAAAATTCCAAGAAGAAAAGATTTTTTTTAATTTTTACCTAGAATTAACCAAAAAAAACGTAAATACATTTACAAACTGTGCTGGGATTGATATAATTTATTTATAGGATTTCTACTTTGCTACAAATGGGAAAAACTATTTGAATATATATTAGATTACGTCTAGAAGTTTCTGAAAGACTTTAAACAAATCGTCCTAATACTAATCCTTTCATAGAAACCATTTGACCAAAAAACCAAGACGCAATAAACTGAAAAATATTTAACGTAGTTTATTTAACATGTATGTTTCTCTTCCAATTTATATGATTAGTTAATTTCTCTTTAAGAAAGAGTTTTCTTCATTGGTAGAAAGAATTTTACTGGGAAACGGTTTCTGTCGAATGAAAAAATTTACAAATTTAAACACTCTTTCAGAAAACTTTTCACATCCGTAAAATACGAAGGAAAATTCCTTTGAATATTAAATACATGAATTATGAGAGTATAACCGAAAATTAATTATCCTTAATGTAGCTAAATATTATGCCATGTTTTGGGAGAGGTTAATAAAAGAATAAAAATGCAATCAAACAACTCATACTTTGCCCAAATGAAGCTATGAAACAGGACTGTTGAGAAACTCAAGTAAAATAGACATAAAAAGATAAAAGAGAAGACGACAGTTTATTTTACAACTTAAAATATCATTACAGATCTGCTTATTGTTTTTCAATTTGTCCAAATCTACGTAACATTTGTTCTTGGTTAGATACTGCAAAGCTAATGTCATCGTGTTAGAAAAGATGGCTTCCAGAAACCGCTAAAAAATGGTGCAACAGCTCGCTGTAGATGCTTTATATATATATATATATATATATATATATATATATATATATATATATATATATATATATATATATATAATATATATATATATATATATATATATATATATATATATATATATATATATATATATATATATATATATATATATATATATATATATATATATATATATAAATATATATATATATATATATATATATATATATATATATATATATATATATAAATATATATATATATATGTATATGTATATATATATATATATATATATATATATATATACATATATATATATATATATATATATATGTATATATATGTATACATATATATACATATGTATATATATGTACATATATATATATCTATATATGTATGTAATCCATTTTTTATAAAACTTCTTCACAAGGAGAAAGCTCAACAGCTAGCAGTAATAAAAATGCAGTCAGGCCGACATTGAAGAGAACGCAGAAGTCTAATTTAAACTTTATTCCAGAGCGGCAACAACGCACATCTAATCTTCTGGACAACATACAACCAAAAGCCACAGAGTTCACTCTGATCGGACAGAGGTGCACCCAAAAGCGATGACAGAAAGAATTTTCCCACAGTAAAAAACAACTTAATAAGCGAATTAAATGCAATATCAGCAAAACGCGAAACCATGTTCCGCCAACAGCTGGGAAACTGCTGTATAGACAGAAAGTTTACAGTTTTATGACAGAAAGGAATGTTAAGTGGAAAATACTTCGTTGATTAAACCATTTAGAGGCTGGGAAAGAGATTTAAATGAATTAGAATGGTAGAGAGGAGGTTTTTGAAGAAATATTAGAGTTAATTAATTTTGATATATTACATATATATATATATATATACATATATAAATATATATATGTATGTATATATATATATGTATATTTATATATATATATATATATATATATATATATATATATATATATATATATAATAATAATAATATCAATATCTAAGTCTATGCAAAATTATCCCTTTTTCCCCATTTATTAATTCTAAATTTTAATTTCTCTTCTTTATATTAATCATATTTTCCCTGTCATGCAATTTGAACGAGGAAGTTTTCATTCCTTCAGCCGAGCCTCGAAATTCTTTCTTTTATTCTCAAAACATAAAATTATATTGCTGGCATTTTAAAGAGGAAGCAACAACTCTCCCAGGGAAATCTATAACGATCAGCAATAATACTCTTCTGAAACGCCACACTTTAGCAGATATCTCTAATCAAAGGTTACTTTCTATAAGCAAATAACTGTTACCTCAGTATTTTCCCACGATACTAAACCACACATGGTATTTAGTCGTCTCTCGCAGAAGGTTGGCGTAAGAGAGACCGTTCTGACACCGTCCGGTTCAGATGCCTCGGGATTTTGTTCGATTTTGAGAAGATGCAATAAAGACTACGTACGGCCACGAAGACTGATGTGTTTCTTTCCAACAAACGATTAGCGAGACTCTTGGTAGCCCAGCATGCCCGGGCTGAATAAAATAATAGGGGCAATTTCAAAAGAAGTTTTCAAGTGTAAAATTTTAGGGGGGTTAGTCCCCTGTCCGATTATATATATGTATATATATATATATATATATATATATATATATATATATATATATATATATATATATATATATATATATATATATATATATATATATATATATATATATATATATATATATATGCGTGTGTATACATATATATATATA
The DNA here is from genome assembly GCA_032207245.1 of Pardosa pseudoannulata. NCBI lineage: Eukaryota > Metazoa > Arthropoda > Arachnida > Araneae > Lycosidae > Pardosa > Pardosa pseudoannulata. Next base: position 18,977 of record JAGEOH010001107.1, read on the forward strand.
TATAGATAGATAGATAGATAGATAGATATAGATATATCCTCCCTTGATCAGCTGCTAATTGCGCTGAAGGGACAAATACCCCGGATATTTCACTCACTCAGGAGATGGAGGAACAAAACCTGACCTGTTTAGTCAGAGTCGAATCAAGATAGGATGCTGGAAACTATTCTGGTCTTCCCTCCGGTCAATACTCTGCTTGTAGCCAACTAATAGCAGCAAGGGCGTTTATTAATACAATTATTTGCTACACTAACGTTATATTTTTTATTTAATCATAGTCATAACATATATAGAAAATGCATACTATTTTCTTACTGTCATAAACATATTCTGGTATGGAGACCACATAACTCCTTTTTTAAACCACTTAACTTCTTTATACGATTTTTTACTTTGTATGAATTATAATTTGCATTTTGTCTTCAATATTCAAATGTAGTTTCGACTCTAAAATTAGTGGTGCGTCGTTGTAGAACTCTAGTGCTGCCATCTGGAGACTCGTAGCGTTCGATATTCATTGAGATCTTTCAATTTGTGATATTTCGTTATAAACCGTAATTTTTTAAAATATTACTGTAAAGAGTTTTTGAAATATTACTGTAAAGAACGGCTATTTATCGGTTGTATCAATCCACATTCAAGTCTTTCACAAACAGAATTAGATTTGCATCCATGAGCGTTATAATATTAATAAATATTCTCAATGGGATTTAGAGGAAATAACACTTCTTAAGCAGAAAAAAATTTTTTAAAAGTAAAACTTCTTAAACGGGGAAATTTACTACTACAGATATATGAACAAAATTGGGACTACTGAAGTAGAACGTATTAATCGGGAAGATTTCTTAACTTTTTATGATGGTTCCACTGTAAGGTGTGTGTGTGTGTGTGATGTGACGTACTGGAGTAAGGGTAGGCGAGGCCGTCAATGATACAGGCTGAACATCTATTTACTCTGGATTAATACTTTATTCATAGGAATAATTATGTACAGCTACGTACAGGTTTCAGTAAATTCCAATTC
>JAGEOH010001108.1:0-25000 GCA_032207245.1 Pardosa pseudoannulata
ATTATATGTGAACTTCTACATGTAATCTTAGATATTCTTTAGCTAGAAATATAGGAGATTCTCTGAATAAGCTTCTCAGATATTAGGGCTTCAATTTCTGCAGATTTCTTAATATTTTTGAAGTAGAGAATGGATTTACAAATATATCAAGTTCAGATTTCCTGGTGACACTCAGTTCTCTTTCTCTCCAGTTTGAAAACATGAAAAATTATAGCATGAAATACTTAGGTCAACTAAGGACCATTTATAAAAAGGGCAAAAAGTGACATACATATTATGCAGTTGTTTTAATACTTTTGATCAGACTTGTTACTAAACATGATTTGTATTCATTATACATGGTCACTAACCCATTAAAATGTATGGTAAAATGTTTGCCTTTGCTTCATCTTAGTTAATGGAGGAAAACATTTATAATTTTTTCCGTTCATTTGAAGTAAGGTAAGTTAATTGATCCTTTTAAAAGTTATATTTACCTATTTATTTTGTTTATGTATTAAGCTTTAAATTTCTGCTCTTTTACCTACTGCAATTTTTAATTTTGTTAATGATTAATAAAATTGTTCAAAAACATACAATGGGTCAAATTGTAACTTGTTATAACCATTTAAAAATTAATCAATCCATACAAGCAGTGTTGTGATGGCATTATCGCAGTGTATGCGGTTATTTAGAAATAAAAATATAAACTTCCAAAGTACAAAATAATGTATATTCTGATGCAACTAACTGTCTACAAATGCAATCCAATTAAAATGTAACAAATAGAGAAATATAAATGTAACTTCATGTATGACTAAGAAGTTGTGATTTTATCTGAATAGAAGTGTATGATAGCATCATGGGTTCAGTTGAAAACAACATACTGTTCTGCTCTCTGGATTTATTTAAGTTGATTGGTGCTTTAGTTAGTTAAGAGGAGTTTATGTTGTGTTGGTAACATTACACTGTAGAGAAGGCTGAACAAGCAATGTATCATTTGTATTAACTGCATGATGAAGACTGGTTTTTATGTTGATTTGATGAACCATGGTAGCTCATCCAGCAAAGGTAATGATCTCGTAAACTATGGGCAACAGGATAGACTCAAGCTAGCCTAAGATCTACCATGTTCATTAATGGTGAGTGGGACACATAAAATATGTTTGTTGTCTCAATGTCCTCCAAGTTCTCAAACAATACTACTGGGAGTGGCAGGCCAAGACTGGGGGTCTTCTGCTTGATCCCTGTTTCTAGATTATGAGGACCCAGATAGGGAAATGTTCCTTGCATACATAACATACCTTAAGCTATATGTGCTTCCCAGGTGGTGCTAAATGAGTTAACAGCTTCGCAGATATTAAGAAAATGCATAGCAGGTAAATGCTTTTTTTTTTAAAGTTGATTTGATAAATATTTTTCTTTATATTTTACTTTAAACCTTTTAAGATTCATTGTCATCTTGCCAAGTAATAACAGTTACTAAATATATGTCCAACTCTAATAAAATATTTATTATGAAAAGATATATTTCCCCATTTTGATTTTATTGATTTCCCTTTGTTTGTTACCAACTTGCCCTAAGATTGGGTCAAATTGTAACAGCCAACTAGTTCCAAAAAAATATTTTTTGCCAAAATTAATTAAATACCCTCTTTCTATCTTTTGTATATGGGGAAGGAATAGCTATGGTTGGAAAACAGTTAAATTAAAACAGAAATAAATACACTTGAAAATATAAATATTTTTTCAAAAATTGATACATACAGCCCATAACTCTCTACATTCTACTTTTCCCATGCAACAAATTTAAATAATAATAGAAAGTAAGTAAATGTAAAACTTAGAAATGAAATATTCAAAATATACTGTAGAAAATACTTTATTAATACATTCCAAAATCACATTTTGCTTATAAATCAATGGTCCTTGGTATTGCTTGCCAACAGTTATTAACAATTAATGAGTTTGTACAAAAATACTTTTTTTAAATGATTTTTTGATGAAGTTCCAAATAAAAATTTCAAATACACTATATCCCTCTGTAGACATTGTTGATGGAATCAACCTCTTAAAATGACCTAATAGCATCTAATGCTTCTCTCAGAGTCTTGCAAGTCTTTTTAAGTTCATCCCTTGTGTCAATATCTTCTGTATTATCTTCAATAAGAGTTAACTGCAAAGAAAAATAAAAGGAAATTTAAGTAGATCTTCAGTATTGGAAAAAATAAATAAAACTATCATAAATGAACAGAGGTAGCAAAAAAAAAGTAAAATTTCTACACTTGTTTGCAAATAAAAGTATTATTACTTCCCTGTGATTACAAATTTGCTTTTCATTAACCAATCAATTTGAAGTATAAATAATAATTTTCAAAATCTCTGCAATCACATCATAGATTCCCATGAATATAAATCATTATTCTTAATCTAGCAATCTTGTTACACAAACTGAGTTTTTTTTCTCAAGTGGAAAAGAAAAGGTGTCCAAAATGTGCATCTTGTTAATTTGTTATAAAAGTGAATATGTATATGTGTGTGTGTGTGTGTGTCAGTTCTCAAAATTAATAAGTTGTTTTTAAGCTTTGGTCAATTCTTGTGCAACAAATTTTATTAAATTCTTTTCCATTCTATTAGTATCTATGACTGTATTTTGTACTTTGAGTAACTGCATATCAAAACTCTTATTTATAATAAAGATTATATTATCCACTGAATATTTCAATTGTAAAGATTTTGTTTTATTTCTCCAAGTGTATTTAGTATCAAGATCTACATCTTGACACTTTATACTCCGTATATGTCCCCCTTTAACTGATTATAAGACCATTTTTCCCTAGCAATGTGTATTAAAATGCTTTTTTAATTGAGAATTATTTAGGAAAATAAATTCTTAGAATCAGCTTTTAACCTCAACTTGTAGTCTAATCAGTCTGAAACTGTAAAAAAATCAACCATAGAACTAAAAACCAAACTAGTTATTAGTGTAAATAAATTGCTGCATAATCCATGATAGTGCAGATAAATTTAGATAAATATAAGTGGCCCTGCTTTAATAAATTCAACATTAATATGCATTAAAATTGTTTTTCTAAATTCAAAATACTTACAATTTTGGTAGAATCAAAAATAACTTTTATTAGATCATGATTAATGTAATGAAGGACCTGTAATGAACAAACATTTTTAGTTTACTCTGTGACTTTTTAAAGCAAGCACTTCATAAAATTACTGAGTGTAACTTGTTAAAACCACAAATGATTATCCACTTAAGATAATATTTAACAGTAGTTAATACAGTAAAAAGTATGTCATTATTAACTAGCATAAGTGTTGGAGAATATAGATTCATATGCTGTTGCACAATGTGCAGCAACAACTTTAGAAAATAATGTGAGTAGAATAAGCTTTTAAAATAGGTTCCCTTAAGTCATTAGATCCATAGAGTTCTGATAATGTCACTTAATGATCCTTATATATAATAAAATCCATAACTAATATATAAAGTAAAAGATTATTTTATCAATTTAAAAGAGAATATATTCTAAAATGAAAAGTAATAATGTGTATAGAACACTTTTACATTAAAGTTTTATCTTCAACAGTAGCTGAACTAAAATTAAATATAATTTAAATGGTAAAAAATATTAAAAAAAAATCCTTAAAAATTAAACCTATAAAATTTCACACTGTTTTATATAAAGAATCACACCTTTTGCACAATAAAATATGATATATACTTGACAGCTACATCTGATAATTGTTTCTGAACAATTTCTAGGTATTTTACAACTAGTGCAGTAACATACTCCACTTGTTTCTTCATAACTGGGTTAGCCTTTAGCAGCTCCTAAAATTTAAATAACAATTCAATTATGCAATGCCTTAATTTTAAATACTGCTAAAAATGTAAAAATATTTCAAAAGTCATAAAAACTAATTCGAGTATTTAAATTTTTTTAATGATGATTACATGGCATTTTTCTAAAACCTATTATAATCATATTTGCAAATTACAGCAGACCCTTTTTAAACAACCACATGACAATATAGGGATCTTCTCATTATAATGACCATTATTGAAAGCCCCAATTGGTCTAGTATAGGAACAAGGTTAATTTTTAATTGTTACAATAACTTCTGCATTCTAATTATTTTTACACAATGGCCTGCAAATTTTCATCGAAATTCCTGTATAAAGTATACTTGGCATGGAGAGAAGTCACTAAGGAAACAATAACCAAATGTTTTCATCATGGTGACTTGAAAACTGAAGAATAATTCAAAAGAGAATCAGATACAGCTCAGAACCCTTAAGTCCAGTCCTAATCATCAGCAGGATCATCAAATTTTTTAGCACAACCTTGACATTAAAGATCAAGAACTGATGAACATTTTAGATTCTGAACATCTATCTATCTTTTGCAGGGCCTGATTATCCCACGGGCACTTGGGGCACGTGCCCTGAGCACAAAAATTTTAGGGGGCACGAAAATTTAGTCAAGTGCTTGAAACACATTGGGGAAAAATTGCAAACATACGCTACCATTGTTAAATTTTAACAAATTATTGTACGAAGTAATTGTGTTTGTCATGAACTCTATTGTTTCCTATTTACTTTAATTTTACTGTTATCTACCCGATAATTAATTCCCTCAACAAACCTTGTGCTCTTTTTATCCTATGGGATATAGCATATTTATAAGATAGATTATTAGCAATGTACAACTATAAACTATTAAATCATCTCATCAATTTAAATTATTTTTAATTCTATTATTATTTATTTTCGGCACCACAGAGCTTGTGAGTGGGACAAGGTAAAAATAAAAAAAGTGGATCACTCTAGGTCTGTAAAGTCCGTAATTTTTAGCATGGCTAAACAGAGATAATAATGATTACGTAAAATAAAAATTTGGTGTTTTCGATTTTGAATATTACTTTAATGCTAATTTCTTAAATCTGTTTGCTAATTGAATGTTATAATTTTTATATGGCTGTAATTATGATAACTTGTCGCTATAAATTTGCATAAGGGGGGGAGGGCACAAAAATTGGATTGTGCCCTGGGCACAAAAGTATCTTAGTCGGGCCCTGATTTTTTGCTGATCTTTTTATAATGGATGACCATTTTCAGTGCTGTGAGGAGTTCTCTAAAACTCATTCATGAATAACTAAAAACGGCAATACAGAAAATGACTCTAATGATGACCAAGAAAAGCATGTTGATGATTGCAATTCAGAACCAACTGTAATAGCTTCTTCAATCAAAACATTACATCAGTATTTTGAAGAGCAGATGCTGCTAAAGATTATCATCAAAAATTAACTGAAAGGGTGGAGAACTTTATTATAAAGTCATCACAGATAAGTTCAAATCTGTAAAAAACTATAAATTTCTTTTGATGATGATTTGCCAATAAACTATTATAAGTATATAGGTTTATGGTAGTGACCTTTTGTTATTATGATACTTTCTTATTCGCTATGTAGGGGGTCATTATATTGTACTAAATATCTGTATTCAAAATAAAAATATGGATTTTCTTACGGTCAAAAGTTTGACGTCTTCAGTTTTATTTGCACTTTCATCCTTATCTTCCAGCATATTCCATACTTTAACTGGTCCAGTAGGGGGAGCTATAGGATCACATCTGTGGACATGATTTATTCATAATTTAATATTATAGAAAAGGTACAAAATCACTAAACTGAATCATAAATGACCCAAAAGAGTAAGATTTAGAAGGTAATTCATCTATCTAGCATACACACTTGAAAATAAACTTTAAAGTTTTAACATATTCATATTTAGTAGTACCCATTTAGGGAGGGTAAATACCGAAAAGGAAATATTTTGGGATATTTATCCTGGGCCTAGCCAAATATCCAAAACCTGGATATTTTGGATTGTATAAAAGGGTGAATGGGGGTTAAATTTTTATAGTTGACTCTCAACTTCATTTCTCTAAAATTTTTACTTACCTCAAAAAATTTTTGGTGTTTTAAATTTACCTCATTGTTATTCAGCATAATTTTATTTTTTTATGTCTTAAAGTTCATTCACTTATCTTGCTGTTTCAGGAAGACATTTTGTATAATTGTTTTTATACATGGTCCCTAATGCTCCTGTATTACTTTTCTTTGTCCCTTTTCTCATTGTTTTACAAAATTTAGATTTATTTTCATTGTATGCTGAAAAGAATTGTATTGAAAATAGGTCAATAAGTTTTAGACAATGAATTTAGTGATATACTGTAACTGCTTTCAAAAGAATTTGTAAGATGTTCTGAGTATGTAGATGCAAACTCAGTCATCATGTGAAAAGAATCCTGTGAAGGACTGTGTTATCGCAGAAATAACATCTCAATCATAAACTGATTTTCTTACATAATTCATGTCCACTTTATTTATTCATTTTAATGATTAAGTTTTAAATCTTAGTTATTAGAATATCATATAAATATATATATATTGTGAAAACATTCCTTTGTCCAGAACTAAAGACCAGAATCAACTGATTTGAAGCTCCTGTTCCAAGTGCCTACAATAGCACAGTGACAGAGTGTCTGGGATGGTGACAGTTCGGTTGAATAGGTGTTACACCCTGATCAGTTGCTGGTAATGACCTCCAGAGGATTGCCTGGAGAAGCCTCAATCAGGACAGCCAACAAATGAGAATTCAGCTAAAAAAACTAGCTGTTACTTTAACTGTAGTTTCCAGGTAACTGGACCAAAAAATGGTTGGCGGGACCGTAACTGACCCCCAAGTATAAAAAGCCTAGAATTTTTCCACTTGGGGCTTTTCGAGATTTTTTATGGAAGTGCTTTGACCTCATGGAGGTTTCCGCGATTTTTGACCAGAGTAAGCTTTTTAGTGATTGAGAGATTGAGAGTCTCGTAAAGTCTGCTCATATAGGAACGACAGGGTCTCGGATACTGAATGGGGGATAGATTGGTTTTGTATTGCACTGTGGAAGAGCCTCCCCAATTTGTGAGATTATTTAATCTTTTTTTTTTCCTGACTGTGATCGTTGGGGTAATTCAGTTCCAGAAAATATCTTCTATGTTTCAACTTGTTTTGGGAGAATTAGAATTCCTCTGTAATACCGTACATACCCCTTATTTACTCCAGAAAAAATAAAAGTGATTTTCCAATTCTATTGTGACTGTGATCCTTCTTCACGCTACTTCTCACTCAAGAACATTGAAGTTGTCACAGTATATATATTCTTTAAATAGGATCTTTTCCCCCTCCAAACTGGGGGCACTTTAGACTGCAACCTATTGCTTTAAGTGATATTCAAATTGTTACAATCATCTTTGACATCAATCTATCTGCTAGAATTCAAACCCAAGAACTCACATTCTAAAAGCAGCATCTTAGATGTTCAGTCTTTAAAGAATTCAAGAAGTATCATTATTTTTATTTTAAAGATTTTTAATTAATTAAAATAAGTGCTTTTCCTAATTGATCTTACAATTTTAATGCATGTTTTCCCACTTGTGCAAGCAGAGAGGGATCATACTTAGATGAAGCCCTGAGGCCAAGGGTTCCATCAGAGTCATCATATTTTCACAAGGTTCTTAATTCTGAAGTAGGTGAGTTAACATATACTTCATGTTTATTTATTAAATTTGAAAAACAGCTTTGACTAAAGAACAATTTGACTAAAGAACAGTATATTATAAACTATATTGGCAATTCATATATAATCCTTAAATTGCTTTTTGTCAAAAATGAGTACTCATTCAAAATCATCATGATTAGAGAAATATTGACTTTATTCTTATGATTTCATGCAATATTCTCTGCATGATGAATGTGGCAATTAATCTACAAATTTTTTTATAGGTAGCTATTCAACCCTTAATTTTATATTTTTATTTTTTGTCATGTCTGATTTTCCACTAAAATGGAATAAAAATTCTATAATTTATCTAATCTAAGCCATCTTGATTACGAAATGTATTAGAAGATTTGATGAGAAAGATCTTTCATGATAAAGGATAAAGAACAGCATTGATTCTCAGTATGCAGTGAAAAGACATGAAAAAATTCAGAAACTAAGCAAACTGGTGAAGAGACAATGATAATTTTTTTAAAATTAATTTCACTTTATTCTCCTAAAACATCCTCACAAATATCACTGATTCTTTTTAAAATGCTAAAACTAAAATTAATTGGTATTAAATACCACTAATAATTACAATTGTTTTCTATTGAGTCTTTTGCGTATTGCACCCAAATTCTTTATTTAAAAATTGTACCCAGTATAGGATTAAGTCCAATATATTAGCATAAATTCTTTTTATTTCTAACATGAACAAGAGTTTTCTCTTTACATTAATATTGTTAATTAAAAACGTAAACTTAGAGAAGCAAAAAAAAAATTTCACGTACGTGGAGCTGTCAAAATCTGGATGACCAATGTTGATATAAAATATTTCTGCCTCAATATGACTTTTAAAGCGATCTTTAGTATCATCACTTTTTTTCTCAACCCATGATTGTATCTGATATAACAATTCAGTCTTCAAATCAGGATAAACAGACAGCTTAAAGAAAGAAATATAATTAATAGCATACTTTTTATAACTAAGATATTTTTCTGTCATATACTACAGCAAAATTATTTTCAAATAAGTTAAATAAATCAATTAAGATATAATAATAAAGGTATCTGAAAAGAATTTAATTTTTTAATAGCTTAATTGTAAACTTTTTAAATGTCAAGTTTTATATTATTTAAATTACCCTTCCAGCAGAGTCACTGAGTTTTAACCTGTTAAAGAGGGAATTAACATTAACTTTTGTTAAATTCATTTTAGAAAGAAAACTTTTTTTTCTCCCAGGCTGAGGATTTATTTGTCTTTTAAAAATTTCCAAGATGAAAAAAATGATTGTTTTTGCCTTTCCGGTATAAAAAAAAATGATGCAAGCAGCAACATTCTCATAGAAATATCAATGGTGACTAAATAAAATTCGCTCATAAATATGTTATTGTTATATATATTGCCCAGATTATATTGGTACAAATTGCTAGGTCAAATCTTCGATGAATATGCTGCAAAGAGAATAAAAAGCATTAGTTATCTTTATTCATTAAAAAAAAACAAGGTTTCATAAATTTATATAATCAGCAAGGACATAGTCAAAAAAAATTTCGTAATGGGCCTGCAAAGATTATGCTATTATTGGAGAAAAATAATTAAATGAAACTACAGATACTGTTATTCATGCATAATACTATTTCTAGTATTCTAAAGACAGTTGATTTTATTGTATGAAATTCAATATGTGTTTATAATAATCTAAGATATGGGGCCCTTGTTGTCAAGTATCTCAGGTGACACTGATTGAATAAAAGTGAATGGTTTGACAATGTAGATTTAGTTAAAGAGAATTGCAATATATGTGATGTATGATTTTGACAGATTGAAATAGATAACTTAAGCATACATTGAAACTGTTGAAGAAAATGCAAATAAGATAGAAAAAAATATCTAAATGGTCCGTAATAATGGCAAAACTTCCACCGGATAAAAAGGAAATTTTACCATTGTTAATATACTGTACAGAGCATATGTGCTTGAAGAAATGCCCTTGAAAATTATAGGGATCCCATTCCAATTGCATATATTCAGTGTTTTTGAGCTCAAATTCCTTGCAATTATCTCATATGATTTCTCCGTTGGTGTACTTGATTTTCAATTAGTTAATTCGTTTTTCCATATTGTTGTTTTTTATTATCATTTTTCAATATATATTCTAACACATACATGTATAATGAACCAATTAAATTTTCGGAACTAAAACAATTACTTTATCAACATTATTTTTGGAAAGAAAAATTGATATTACAGAGGTTAAAAACCTTAGCTAAACTTTATCCAGATGATAAAAAGTAAGATTAGAGCAAAAAGGAATTCAACATATGAATGATTTTACGCAATATAAATTATAATATAAATTTAAATTTTCAAATATTTTCTCCATGCAAACATCTTACTATTTCTCCTGACTCCTCTACAGCATCCAGAAGTGCTTGTTTAATGCATTCAACTGATGCATATAGTGGTTCTTCAAAGCGTGATATTAATCTTTTGCATGAGGAAAAAACTGCAAGGGATGGAATTGATATTGAGTCTCTGAAAAAGAAAACTATCACTATATACCAAAATCTCGGGAAGCATATAGGAGGCACATTTATATTCAGTAATAAAGTTATATAAAACGGTCATTATAATTTACATTTAATATTAATTTATCAAAAGAAAATACCATACTGCTGCAAATGGTATGTATTACCGAATTTCTGGGAGAAACACTTTATGTATTTCAGACAGGGCTTCAAACCGGAACTGAACCGAAAAAAAAGATATTGATTTATTTTGGTTCGATATATTTCCAGTCATTTTGTTACTGCAACCAACTTATCAATATTTTCTAATTTAATGTCAACCATATAATTATAGTCATTACATGTACAGTGTGCAAAACGAAGGACAAATGGTTAGGGAGCTGATCTTCGGTATTGAAGTTCGTAGCCATTCCGAATGGGCAGTAGATCCCAGTCTCATTAGCCTTCATGTTCCAAAAGAGTAGACCGTAGCGCTCCAAATCAAACCAAACTACATGTACATAGCTTCTTGATTTCCTGTTTGGATATTCACTACTACTTTTCTGTTTCAGTTTCGTCTGAAATTACTTGCAGAAAGCAGATTTAATTCAGTTAAATGTTCAGTTTCAAATGCAATTTTGATAATAGGTAACAATGCCGTTCTCTGCTCACCGCTCGTTCCGTACATGCTGGTTAATTATATCCATTCATATAGTGTACCAATTAAAAAAAGAATGAAATCTTTTAAATTTTGATAGAACTGCATTTCTTGTTTATGATAAAGTAAGATTATACACAAAATAAAACTATTCATTCGGAACTGAACTGAAAACCACTATTTTTAGTGGAATAAAAAACCGGAATTGAACCGACCATTCACATAGTGTACCAATTAAAAAAAGAATGAAATCTTTTAAATTTTGATAGAACTGCATTTCTTGTTTATGATAAAGTAAGATTATACACAAAATAAAACTATTCATTCGGAACTGAACTGAAAACCACTATTTTTAGTGGAATAAAAACTGGAATTGAACCGATGGTTTGCAGCAATGGTTTCAGGCCCCACAAAAATCCTATTTTTTAAACCCCCCTCTTTTTTTTTCTTTTTCTCTTTTTAAGGGGGGGGGGTACATATCGTACTCTTTTTACTCTCAATTTCTTTACCCTATATATTTTTTTTCTTGTGCAGAATCAAATGAAAAGAAATTTTGTTTTAATTCTTTGTTACTTTTCAGTTTGTGAGCGATGTTATCAACTGTTATCAATTTGATAAGTGATATAAACAAACTTTATATCACTTATCAAATAAAGAATAATTCTTGCTGTTTTAAGCTTGTTTATAGGGAACCTTATCTGTTAGATTTATTTCTAATCGTAACACCAAGGGGTAACTTTCCTTCCCATACCTCACCTTTAACCTCTTTTTCATAATGCATTAAATGCTTCACGACCGACTTGATTGTAATCAATAAGAAGAACTATGATACTATAAAGTAAATACACTGTATTTACAAGAAATAAGCTGAAACAATTTAGATGAATATTTAAAAATAGCCTATAATTATAATTTTAAAATACATCTTACCTCAAGCCACCAGTGTTCTGTATAACATGAATAATTTCATTTTCATTTGGATAGTCAACCTAACATGTATAAAAGATTTGATATAAAATTTCAGTCATTACAAAAATCTAAATATATATTGTATATAATAGAGCAAGCCTGTGAATTTAAAAAAGACTACGGGCTAGATTATAAATTAGGAATCTTACGTAGGTTGGAGTACTTTAGGATTCATATATGTAATAAGACTGACTTCACGGTGGATGGTTGCTGTCATGGCCCATAAAAATGACACTGTTTTAGTAAAAGACCTTTATTAACAGAACGTTGGAGGACAGGTTCCCACTTCATCATAGGGAGAGAACAAACTGAGGGGTCAGATAGCATGAAGTTATAAATAAAAAGCCTTTAACACCTGGTTCAACATCTCAGTCAAAATTTGAGGGAAAATCTCTAGAAAAATCTGCCTCCGATAGCGTGCATCGCCTTTTTTGTTTGGAAATTTCTGAATTGTCCGCTAGGGCAATGTACAGTTATAATTAGTTAGACCCCTTCTCTGAGGGTGCAAACTGTAGCCCCAGTGGTTAATTTAGGTTAGGGGTTAAAAAGGGGAAAGCAAAGAAAAGCGAGATTTTTTGTAGCCCTCGACTTAAGATTTGAAAACCCCTGAGAATTTTATTAGGCCATCTTTGGGGTTTTATGCAAAATGCCTACATTAGTTTCCCGATCTAGTTTACTTTTCCTTACATATATAAATCTTTATATTATTTCATGTGATTCTCCCCACCAGCCACACATTAGCAAACATGTAATTTCCGGAACGGCATTTATGTGCCTAAAACTTGAACTGTCAGCGGGTGTGGCGTTTCTACCGATGCGACGCTGACGTGCGATTAAAAAAAGTGCCTTATTTATCCTAAACCAGATCTCAGCATATCCTTCCACCATTTATAACAACGAGTTGCGGTAATAGTCGGCAAAGGAAGGCATCAATCTCATAACCGGAGGTTACGAGTACAAGGCTGGCCAAAGATCCACCGTATTCATTGATCGAGACTGGAGCATGGGAAATAGGTCCTTGGTCCTCCAAGTTCTCTAACGATACCTCTGAAGGTGGCACTCCAAGCCCGGGGGTCTTATGCTTAATTACTGCTTGTAAATTACGAGGACTCGCTTTGTTTGTGTTGTCTCATGGCTTAATGTTAGCCGCCTATATGGTGCTTCTGCATTAAAATGGTCAACAAAATCCGTTGTGTACAACGGAGTAGTCGACGAGGGGGGATGCAGTCATGGCCAGTTAATGTGGTAAAGCAAGACACTGTTTCCAATTACGAAAAATATTTATTGTCTGAGCGTTGGTTGGTTGGCTTCCCACTTCATTACAGGGATGGGATGAACTGCGAAATCATCTAACATGAAAAATCTCCGAGATAGAATATCCGAGAGGCTCTAAGATAATAGCTCAGAAAAAATCTCTGGAAAATCTTAATAAAAATATATCTCCAACAACGTGCATACCCTTTTTGTTCAGAATTTTCTAAACTGGCCGCTAAGGTACTATAAAGTTTTAATTTTTTAGACCCCTTTGCCTGAAGACGTGAACTGTAGCCCCAGAAGTCAGTTAAGGTTAAAGGGGGTAAAAGCAGAGAGACGTAGGTATTTTGCCCTTGTCATTAGATTTGAAAACCCCTGCGAATTTTCTCGGGTCAAAATGAGGGCTTTCGGTTTTAAATATACTTTGGTACGATTAAGCAAATTACAGGATGTATTCCAACAGTACATTCCTTAAGGAACCGCCTTTTATACAGAATCTCTACATTTGTTTGCAGATTTACACTCAAGAGCCAAAATATTATGATCACCTGTCAATAACGAGTTGGCCCACCTTTGGCGCGCAACACAGCTTCAACCCGCCTTGGCATGGATGCCACAAGTCCTTGGTAGATGGCCGGAAACAGATTGTACAAGATGTTGAAGCAACGGTTACGCAAATCCGAAATATTGCTAATTGGTCGTCTTTGAACGCTGAACTGCCGTCCCATGACATCCCAAATGTGTTCTATCCGATTGAGATCCATTGAGTTAGGCGGCCAGGACATTAACTGGAATTCAGCATCGTGTTCCTGGAACCACTCCAACACAATTTTAGCCTTGTGACACAGGGCGTTGTCCAGTTGGAACATTCCCTTTCCAGCTGGAAAAACAGATGCCACATAAGGGTGCAACTGGTCCGCAATGATGTTCAGATACCCTGTAGCATTCATGGTCTGCTCTACCACAACCATGGGTCTCAGAGACGCCCAAGAGAACGTACCCTAAAGCATAATACCGCCACAACCGGCCTATGTATGACCTACTGTACATTGAGGGAGCAACTGTTCGGCTGGAAGACGGCGTATCCTGACATGGCCATCGGCGTGATGAATGACAAACTATGATTCGTCTGACCAGGCAACTCTCTCCCACTGATCCATGGACCAGTCGCGATGGTCCCCGGCCCAGCGTAGGCGCAGTTGGCGATGACGCTTGGTCAGCAAAGGCACACGAGTGGGACGTTTGCTGCGTAGCCCCATATCCAACAGTGTCCGCTGAACAGTGTGCTCCGATACTATTCTATTTGTCCCTGCATTGTATTGGGTTGTCAGCTGAGCCACTGTCTGGCTCCGGTTTTACTTCACCATGTGAGATAGTTTCCGACAACCTTTTTCTTTGATAGCGTGTGGACGACAAGCACCACGTCGTCTACTGCTGGTTTCACCGCCATTCATCCACTTTGCATAAGTACTAACAACTGTAGATCGTAAACAACCCACGAGTCGTGCATTTTTTGAAATACTTGTTCCGAGCCATTACAATCTGCCCTCTATCAAAATCGCTTAGATCCGCAGCCTTTCCCGAAACACACAGAAGTAAGTGAAAGAATGATTCTTCAGACTTTCCAGCAGCAGTTAAATACCACTTCCACCTGATCATGTGCCTTCCACGTCATTCAGGCGAGTTCATTGTAAAATGTAGGGATGGTCATGCTTTGGCTCTTGAGAGTAGTTTACTTTTTCCTTACACACACACTCATACACATATATATGTATAAATATGAGTGTGTTTTAATTTTTGTTATTATAGTGTGTAGGTTTACATTCTAATAGACAGTAAAAATTGAAAATCTGATAATTGTATTTCAAAGGTTCACTTAAGTAATGAATTGCATTGAACTGATACAGAATGATGATTTTATGAATTTGAGAATATATGAGAATAGAGCGAAATAATATAGAATAGAAAAAAATTAATCTAGACTGCTATGTTGTTTAAGAAAGTGTCTGTTTTCTTCTGCTAAATGAGTATGAACCTTAAATGAGTACTCACAGCCATTATTTTCAATTTTTGCAAAACATATACGATTTAAAAGATACTACCAAAAAGAATTAATTAATTATTCTAAAGATTTAGAAGTAACGTTGACCGATGGAGAAGAAGGTACACAAACACGCTCTATGTGGTAGATGAAAGAATATCAGGTTTAACCTTATTAGTCGAAGAACGAAATCATATTTAAAGTTTTTAAAATAATTTCAACTATAGAACCCATTTCTGTTATTGTTTAAATGATCTTGTTTTTCGTTTTAAGTTTAATTTAAAGATTGGGATTACTAAAAATAATACTATTGCTCCTAATGCAACTGCCTTCATTCTGTCTCCAGATTTGTACTCCATACCACAAATTTCATATTACAGCGGTAATTTTAGAGAGAGCGATCTAGTAACCGGAGGATTACAGGTTCTGAGCTGGAGCTGGTCAATTGTGAATATGTGTTCATTAATAACGGCTAGGGCACGTAAAACAGGTTCATGGTCGCAATGTCCTCCAAATTCCCAAACGATATCTCGAGGCCCCTCCACACTATGGTCCACTGCAAGCAATTACACTGTCTGGAGGGTGTATGGCTTATCGCGGTCGACGATGGCCGACGATAAAATGGTCTTGTCGGAGGATGGCTTCCGAAGTGGTTTTTCTCCAAAGATCAAAGACAGCCATCATGCGCTACTACAGTGAGCAGTAGACTCTATGGGCGCCTCCACCTGCTCGGCTCATTTAGTGTCCCAGCGTGTGGATGCAACCTGTAAACCACCATCCAAGGTCGCCATCAGGACCAGTAATGGAGTGGTGAACCACAGTGTGGAGGCCACGTCTGGAAGTCGCAGGCCAAGAAATCTGCTTAGTTCCTGATTCTAAATTTTGAGGATCCACTTTATGTTTTCCTAGGGAGTAATATTGACTACTATAACAAAATGGCCAACTATTTCCTCGGAGTTGTATGGGTGAATGCAAGTGCACTCGCGTTATTTAAAGAAAATCTTAAAAAAATAGATAAAAAATCATTTAAGATCTAGAAATAGCTTCCAAACAAATGCTTATGTAGTCGCTGTCATGAAGCAACCATGACGCTATCGTGAAGATATTGGAAAAAGCAGCCAATCAGCGAGCTCAATATGTTACTAGTGTCAAAAGACGCAGTACTTACCTGAGAAATGAATTTTTGGACCTCATTATGCAGTTTGAAATTCATTAAAGCTCCATGAGTAAGAGTGTTTGTAGGAACCTTTTCTGAATAGCCCATAATCTTTACAGTGACGTCTTCGCAGAATTTTTGTATTAAGCTAGTGAAAGAAAATATTCTTCATCAAAAACCTAGAAAACTAATGCACTTCATATTATATAATATTTTACAAAATACACTAGAGAGTTTCAAATCCGGACATTCCCAACTGTCAGTTTTGAAAAACTGACAGTCGGGAATTGGATTTTCCTATTCTATATTTTTACCTGAATAGAATATTTATCAATTATATACATTTTGTACGTTCTAATTTGCAATTTTCAAAGCCGGATTGATTGTGCTCTGTTAACGGTTTCTGAAGGTTATTTAAGATTTTTGTGATTATGAAAACATGCAAACCCAACTCTTTTTTTACACGATTTTGAAATAACACAGTCCACTAATATACTTTTTTTACACGAAATTTTGTTCTAGCACGATTCCCTCTCTCCACCTCCATTTTTTTTTTAATATTCTAATTTTGATTGTATAATTAGAAGACGGTTATACTCGGTGTAAACTCAATAGGCACTTCAAGGTCACTGATTTTTCCCCGATCACCAACTGTAACTATGGTAACGACAGTTGGGGAAAGACTTTACTCTTTTTTCCCACTGTGTTAAGGGGTGTCATGCATCTTGTGGGGAGGTAAACTTTCTATTCCAAAATTGCACTGAATTAATTATTTTATGATTTTACAAGAATTGAAAGAGGTCTTAATGCAATAACAATATTTTGTATAATTTTATTATGTATTTAAAGATTTATGGTCTGTTGACACATTTTTAGAAAGTGAAAATTTCTTTAGAAGGTACAGATTCCTAATGTTTTAGTAAGAATTCTAAATTAAAATAAATTTTTGTATTTTTACAAGAACATTATGATTTATTATAAACTTTTTATACATATTGTTAAACTTTTCTTTATGTAAATAGTTTTCATGCACAACTGAAAATTTTAACTTTGCTTATAATTAGTAGTTTGTTAAAAAAACTGTAGTTAAATTTATTTAAAAAAGCTTTAAAAACTAAATAAAAAATATTTCCTGTGTTTTAGTTAAACGGCATTTTAAAGGCAGAAAAGGTGACACTTTTGTCAAAATCATCTAATTCTGTTACGCTCCTTTTATGTGAAAATTTTTTTTAATATTGTCGCAGTTCTGGATCGGCACAAATTCTTTTAGAAATACCACGGGAATATAGAAATATCATCAGTTGCTTGTTGAGTTTGCAAAAATAATTCCAAAACTGTAGCAACTGGATTGGATTCAACAACATTTCAAGTACCTGTATACGTTAAATATCAGTATTTTGGACTGTTTTCTAACATCAAAACTAGCCATTACAGGAAATATTTTATGAAGTAAAAAATTTAAATAAATATGAAGCAAAATTTAAATAAAACAATGAATTAAAAGATAAAAAATGAGAGGGTAATATCAGATAAGCGCAAAATAAATATCTACGAGAAGAAAGAAAAGCAAGAACGTATTGGAATCAAATCCTCAACTGAAGTGCTGAAAATAAGTGTGAATGCACATGCTTCTTGGTCGCTACCATAGTAACCGATGACTGGGGAAACGAGAAAGTGTGACCTTGAAGTGCTAATAGATTTTACACGGACTATAGTTTATGTCCACACATGAGTGACTTGGTCAACTTCATAGCTTATTTACTTTGTATTCTGGAGTTAATAACAAACGAAAGTCTTGATTTGAATAAAAGCCGACAATTGCGCTAGATATATCTGATATATTTACTGATGATAGCATTTTTAATCCATTTCGTAATAAACTTGCACGTTTTTTATGAAGCAGCAATAAATAGTTAGTAGTTTTATTCCTAATTTCAATTTGAACTTTTATATGTTGAATGTACTTATAGACTGAATTTTCGCTGTACACTATTTTTATTTTATTTATTTGTTTATTTATTTATTTATTTATTGTAAAAAAAATAATTGTTTTTGTTTTATTCATATCATAATTATCAGCTTATATTTAGAGTAAAAATTAGTTTTTATTTTAAAAATTTTAAAAGTCATTTTGCGTGCAAGTGGATTTTTTATTTATTTATTTATTTTACCTGCTGTATGCATTTTACGTTTATTTAAAATTTATTGCTTCGTACAACACTACTAAATATTTTTCTTATATATAATTATTTAAGAATTTATTAATTATTTAAGAATAATTTGAAGATTTTCCAGCAGGAAACGTACTATAGCCTCATAAATTACTGACAGAAAACACAAAAGAAACACTTACTCAGTCATGTGTTTTTGTCTATAACTGCTTCCTTCTTCAATTATCGTGTCATATTCCAGTAACTCCTTTTCCAATTTGAATAACTTATCGGAAATATCTTTGCGTAAATCAGGCAAGCACTCTTTAATGTGGGTTTTGAGTGTTTTGTGCAAGAGTCTTTGGAGATAAGGTACACCCATACGATGAGCCAAGTGCCTGAAATATTAAATCTAGGATTTAGAAATGAACTTTTAAGAAAAAAGGAAACGGAAAATAAATGATACTGAAATAAGTTAGGCTCTTTATTATTGATATGTAAATAATATTTTAAATAAATTTAAAATTATATATGTATATATATATAATATATAAATATGTGTGTGTATATTTATATGTTTATATATATGTATATTATATATATATGTAGTATATATTATTATATATATATATATTATAATATATAAAAAATATAAAATAATATATTTGCTTGTGTGTGTGTTTTAATAGAACCTTCTGGATATTACAGCTCTAGAAAATCACCCAAACCGTTGTGATCTCGGCGAATTTTGCATCCTTGGCAGCAAAAGAATTGTCGCCAACAAACCAATGTTTCGCAAATTTGGTGAGTTACCACAGATACCCTATGTAAACAGCAGAGCTACTAGAGTAGAGCTCCCGTATTCGAGGTATTTTCGAGCACCAAATTCGTAACAGTATTCATTTTAGAATACAATTCTACTCATTGTGGAATAGATATTGTATAAATATTTAATGTTACGAAAAGTTAAGATTTTAGCAGCTGTTCTAGCTGTCCACTTTATTCAGGAATTGAAGGATCGTGTCTCACATTAAAATGAATTAGATGTAACATGTGTAAAAATGTGTCTGTAGCAGGTGGTAGAAGAAAATTGAGAAGGCAGAAGAATAAGTGGAATCGATGGACACTGTGGGCTACCAATGTGATACCAATTAAATGAACCCAAACAGGCAAGTTAATAAGATACAGTGTCCGGGGGTCAAGTAAGGCCAAAAGGTCAGGACCTGTAGCTTGTAGTCACCTGCAACTTAAAGAAGTTCTCGTAGGAAATTAATATAGAATCCTTGAATATATTCGAAAGAGGATCCAGCACGATCCTAAAGAGAAAAAGGGATTACACCCCAAAAGTATTACTATTGGCAAATTTAAATTGACCTAAGAAACCATAAACGAAATACAAATAAATGAAAGAAAGGAAGAATTAACAGAAAAGGGGAATAAGAACAGTGTCATTTGGAGTGCCCTGTTCGAAAATTGAAAGATTGTTTTTGGCAAGAGAACGGAGCAATCCTGCTTCTAACGTCCGGCTTGATGTTTTTGGACATGCGCCCCAGTTGATCTGGAGAAGTCTCACGTCTGGCGTCGGGATTGCAGTTCTTTGGACGTGCGCTCCCAGTTGGTTCGGAGAAGTCTAGTACCTGAAGCCCGGTTTGCTGTATTTTGGACTTGCGGCCTTGTTTCCAAGAATCTCTCAAGACTAGAGATGTAAAATCCTGGAATTTTGAAGAGGAGGGAACAAACCCGGGAATTTTGGGGAATAAACCCGGAATTTTGGGAACTTTAGGAAGAAATCATTTTAACAATGTTTACATTTATTTTTTCAACAGTGGCTATTTAAGAACTAGCTTTATTTTTGGCAATATATATATATATATATATATATATATATATATATATATATATATATGTATGTATATTCAAGAAATAATAGCAATGAGCATTTAAATGATTTTATAGTAGTACTTATGTAATTAATTACCCTGTTAGTCTTAACAAACACATAACTGATTGCTTCAATTTTAATTGCTAATATAATAATTATATACATTATTTTTGATTATTATCTATTATGTAAATTACTTTATGCTTTTCCCCTTCCTTTTATAATATAAAAATAAATATATTTAAATTTAAAATAACAGTTTATTATTTTTTGTAATGCATATATCATTTAAAGGTGTCATCAAATGACACTGTTGAATTTTGTGTCCAATTCCTACACACACACACATTATATATATATATATATATATATATATATATATATATATATATATATATATATATATATATATATATATATATATATATATATATATATATATATATATAGAGAGAGAGAGAGAGAGAGAGAGAGAGAGAAAGATGTTAAAATCCAAGAAAAATAATGATTTATGGGTTTTGTGACTCTACAGATTATTGTCTAATATTTATGTAATAAAAATATTGGGTATTTCTCAAAGGAAAAATATACTCATACTTTCATGCTATCGTGATACCTTGCCAAATATAGTTAGTTAATCCCAATTATTCACTTTTTTTCATAGCATATAATAGTTAAATTTTGTGAAAATATCAACTTTTGAGGTCTACCACAAAGACAGAAAAAATGGTGGTTCTGATTGTGTCTCAGTGAATTGGCGACTTCAAAATACTTCAAAATTCCCATGTTTTGGAAATTTTCAAAATTCCCTTCCCAAAAAACCCGGTTTTTTCCCGGGTTTAAACCGGGTTTTTTTCCATTGCTCACAACTTTACTCAAGACCCATCAGTCATCGTGTCCGTACCTGAACTTCAACAAGAGTTGTTCGAATAAGTCATTAACTTACATTCTTTTACCCAAAGTCACCACCACATTATTTCTATAAAGAAGTCTGATTATTTGTAAATAAATGTTTGCCCCCTATGTAACTATAAAAATCTTATAGGCAATGCATATAAATTTTCAAGCTGAAAGTAAAATGTTTACAATCACTTACGAGTAGAGTGGATCGTTTTTAAAAAATTCACTCTCTGTTTTTTGTACAGCTTCCATATCTTTGTTCCTATCGGTTTCATCACCACTTCTGTTCACCACTCCAACCCAACCTGAAAATGTAAGAAAAATGTATGTAAAACTGCATATAAGACATTATATGGGATCTTTGATGTATCAGTACATAAGTAAAATAAAAATTTAGTTATGAATAGCTCGTTTATAATTAAATTCGATTTCGTTTTGAAATTTCTATGCAGCAGTGTTTTCTACAGATCTCTGGAGTTCCTGGAAACATCTAAAGGTGTACATTTGAAATTAAAAATAATTTAGGGATATATGGACAACACCAGAAGGTTAGAAAATGATTAATATAACAGGATAATCTATATATATAAAAATGAATTTGTGTGTGTCTGTCTGTCTGTCTGTCTGTACTCAATAGACTCAAAAACTATGCATCCAATCGCCGTGAAAATTTGGGAAATGTTTAGGTATATCCCTGGGAAGGTTTTTGTAAATTTTCAACGTTCGAAATTCATTCCTTCCCCCTTTTCGAGCATTTCATGTCATTATTCCAAGCATTATTTTCCCCGGTTAAACGCAAACGATTAAGTTTTTAATTTATCGCATCATATCTAAGGGAAAGAAGCAATATTTCTAGCAATGTGACGTCATCCCAAGTAATTGTTTTAAACGCAGTTTTCCACGGTTAAAAGCAGGAGATTAAAATGTTCGATTCATCACATAATAAATAGGCGAAAATGATATTTTTCTTTCATTATGACGTCATTCATTTAAATATTTCATTTATTCATTTCTTATTTTATATTATTTAAAATCGTCTGCTTAGTATCTATTCGATTTGAACTGAAATTTGAGATATAAAGTGATTCACTTTCATTTCTATGTGACGCAAATTATAGCATTTTTATATGAGAACTAATTTTAAATTTAATTCTTGGTTCATTTTTATGTTACAATGAAATGCATGTCAACAATATTCTAAGAACAAAAAGTACAAATTTCAGTGACTCTCATGGCCAAATAAAACCTATCATTTTATATAGTTATCTTCATATTCATATGGTTGTCGATATGAATGTGTGTTTCTGTTTCATACAACACTATGTGGTTTGTCATAAATTTCCTTAATTTTGGAAAACATTTATTACTACCAACAAAATTAGCACTGTTGCTGTCAAAACCTGTGCTTCCTATTCTATCACGTAATATGGCAAGATCTGTTAACTTTGCTAATCAACGTACAGTAGTAATATAGTAATGCAATTTAGGGTTAAGCTTATATTTTACAATAAAAAAAGTTTGAGCAAATTTAATATAAGACAAATTCGATTATAAAAACTGAATAATGTTATAATACGCTTATGATAGAAATATATAAACATGCCAATGACTCGAACTGAACTGTGACGAATTTAGAGAGTTATTCACGAAAAATAAATCTTTGTTTAAAAGTAATATATTAAGTTCACCGTAGCGAAGCACGGGCAAACTTGCTAGTTGTAATATAAAGTAATAATTGTGATCTATTTTCATTAATATGGTAGGTAAGAAGGAATTATAAAAAAATAATTTATAGTCATATTAGTTCCTAGATCAGTATAGATAGGTACATAAAAAGTAATATAGTAGCACGTAAATAAATAAATAATGTGACTAAAATATGGCCTTATAAAATAATATGCGTGAAACCCCCTATATAATAATAGCCTAAGTTATCTGTCCGTCTGTCCTCGAATTTATGAAGCGGTTGTACCTGGAATGGATAGACACGTCCATGTTGGATTCTTGATGAGTTAGGGTTAGCAACGTTCGAAATCTACCCCTTCTCCCCTTTTCTAGTACCTTTTAAAGCCATTATTCCAAGCCCTATTTTCTCCGGTTAAGAGCAGGCGATTAAATTTATCAATTTCTCACATAATAAATAGGTAAAAATAACATTTTTTTCTAGCATTATGACGTCATTCCTTTAATCATCTTATTTAATCATTTCTTATTTTAAATTATTTAAATGTCGTCTGCATTATTTTCATACGTTTTATCATTGAAATTAGATATTATGTAAATAGTTTTTTTTTATATTTGGCTTAAATAATAGATTAGGTACATATGTGATAATTTAAAATTTAATCATAGATTATTTTTTATTGCAACGAAAATTTTATCACCGGTATTAACAGCAAATTCTATCTATCTCCAGGGTGTAGTGGAAATGACTGTTTCATTCTTTTACTTCCGTTAATTATTGTCGCCAAAAAATTCGGAAGAACTTAACGATAATTTCCACGTAGCTAAGAAAACTTTGAATTATCTCTCTAAATGAATTCAACGTGATTCTAAACTGCATTCACAGTATCAGGAGACTTCAGAGAGTATGAAGATTAACAAATTATTGAGCATGTACCAGATAATTCTCAGTCAAAAAAACAAATCATTTTTTAACCTGCCTTATAGGGTACTTTATAGTTCTAGAAAATTAAAAATTTTACTGATCTCGTCATATGATGGGCTACATGCTAGTTAAATAAATATTTAATTATATTTTACGCATGATGTAAAATGCATTTTCTTTATTTTAAAACAAACGTTTTAAGATTAATAAATAAAATTTAGAAAATATCAAAATGTCTTACTTATGTTTTATTTATATGTCATGACCCATTATTCCAGATATTAAAGGAAATGTATAATTGTTATAGTTATTTAATTTAGTTCATGTTGTGTTATTTGCTAAGAAAATAGGTGTATGGGCATACTAAGTTTGGTAACAACTATTATATAACATAAAAAGGATACAAAAGTATTATAACAGTAGATAATTGCTGTATATTGCTATTTTTATACAAGAAAGGAAATTAGTTCAAAGTTGGAAAAATGAACCATTTTATTGAGGTGGCTGTAAAAAGTGGCGAGTGGATAGAAAATTAGCATTTATTTCAGAGTTAGCTTTGGGAGACTGCTAAAAACAATTGTAAGACATCAAATACTTCTTTAAATAAGATATTAGGTTGGGGAAAAAGAAATCCATTATTTTTGAGTGAAATTACTGATTTTATTTAACATGTTTCGGATTGTCTGATTTGGGTCAAATATGCACCATTTTGTTCTATAATCTGTTGCCATTTTAAAGGTAGCTTCATAATGCTTCTCTCATAGAAGTCTTGGTCCTTATTGGTGAAAAACTCTAATAATCGATTTTTACAATCTTCTCTTGATTCCAATTTCTTATCACTCAGGAAGTTTTGCAATGTGAGAAAAAGGTAGTAATCGCTTGGTGCCATGTCCGCACTATAAAGTGGATGCATTAACACTTCTCATCAAGCTCAGTGAACTTCTGGCGAGTTACTACAGACGTGTATGGGCTGGCGTTGTCCTGATGGAACACAACACCTCTTCTTTTGCCCAATTCTGGTCAATCGCTAGCTTCAAATGGTCCAGTTGTTGACAACAGAGATCTGAATTTAGTGTTTGGTCATACGGAAGCAACTCATAATAAATGATTTCCTTTCAGTCCCACCAAATACACAGTAGAACCTTCCTGGCCGTTAGTCCTGGTTTGGCCACCGTTTGAGCTGCTTTACGCGCTTTGACCAAGATCGTTTTCTCACAATATTGTCGTATTTGACCCATTTCTCTTCCCCAGTCACCATCCGTTTAAGAAATGGGTCGAT
>JAGEOH010001109.1:0-15000 GCA_032207245.1 Pardosa pseudoannulata
ATTTATCCTCACATTTCATTTGTAGCGTTGGTGACCTTGTGGAGTAGAGGAGAAATAATGGGGAGGCTCTTACTCCCCAGTTATTTGAACGTCGTGTGCTCATGGACCTTGTTAAAATTGTCTGGACTACGGTAATGTGAAACAAGAATAATAACATCCTTACTAACAGCAATATTAGAACCCGCGACTCTTGAAGTGAAAGGCAGTGCCTTACCGATTCAACAATCTTACGGCCATTGATGAGAAGAGATTGTAAAGTTAGGAGAGATTATGAAACCGATTCTGGTGAGACTAAATGACTGGTGAAATAGTATACAAACAACATATTATGAGAGTGCTAGTTAACCCCTTCACGCTCAGGTTATTTTCGCAAAAATGTAACTAAAAAAAATCGGGTTTTTTATTCTACATTTGAAATGCACTAAATATAAAAATGGGTAAAAACAAAACAAAAAAATGTGGATGTGTAGCTGCATCATATGTCTCGTTATTTGCTAAAAGTAAATATTTTTTATTAGGACGTATTTTCTATAAGACATGGTTTTTGCAAAAAATGAAGTCGAAATACAACACTTTTGGGATAAATATAATTTTTCTTCTGTTTTATATGTAATGCTCATAGACATTAAGATAGTGAAAAAAATAAGTATCTCTGGCAGGTTTACACACTACTGATCCTCTGCGCTTGAAGATGTCTTTGGCCTCTTTCTTTGTTCTTGTACAGAAAATAAATTTGTTTGCTCTACAATTTTTCCAACTAACTCATCATCAGTAAAATAATCAAAAAACTGAATTGGCTTAGTGAATGTTGAAATTATGGATCAATTGCCGATTTTCCAATAAATTCAAATGGAGCTGAAGGGGGTGGGGCATCTATACTTATCCTTATTTCTGCCCATATATTTATTTCTTCACTTCGATTTTCCACTTCTGTTTCCAAACTCGGAACTGAAATCAAAGATCCACTATCTGAATTATCCAAGTTAAATTCCTCCAATTCACTGTCACTTTCCATTAGAACCCTTCAGAATCAAACATTTTATCAATATACATATACGCATACAAATAAAAAACGCATTTGTCAGAAATTTTTCAGGAGAAAAAAGGCTGGACCTAAATACTTACAAAAGGTTTTGAAATGTTTTGCAATAGTATATAACAAAGAAAACAATATCCACTAGTTCGAACAAATATTCAACAGCGTCTGGCCAGTGTGGATAGTTCATCTCTTGTGCAAACTACGAATAAATTGAAACCGGCAAGCAGCGGTCGGGTTGATGCGATTTGGAATGCGGGACTTGCTAGTGCACTGATTGTTCTAAAGCATTAAGTGGTTAATTCACTTTATAGAAAAGATATGCAAGCTAACCAGAGCTTGATTATTTTAAAATACATATAGAAATCTGAAAGTCCTATAAATGCAATTGAAGCTTACTTATTTCCAAAGAGATAAGTGCCTATCGACGCAGTGTATTTAAATTCGTGTTCTATCATTATACAAATATTACTCACATTTCACTGTGATATAAAAACGATTTTCAAATAAACTCATTTGCTTGTATTTGTGTTTCATAGGTTATGGGATCAGACTGAAAATGGTTCTGTCGAGAAAATAATTCCAGGCAGTGGCTATAATAAGATTATATAAAAAAAACCTTTAAAAATGATCACAGCTTTCTGAAACATTATCCTTAAATCTACGTTTGAGGGAATGTTATACAAAAACTTCTTGGGGGAAGAAAGCTTTTAACTATCTTATGTAATAAAGGAAAATTTTTTAAATAAGCAAGTTATATTTTCATGTGGTAAATTATTTCTAATCGAAATTTAA
Source organism: Pardosa pseudoannulata (assembly GCA_032207245.1). NCBI lineage: Eukaryota > Metazoa > Arthropoda > Arachnida > Araneae > Lycosidae > Pardosa > Pardosa pseudoannulata. Next base: position 1,832 of record JAGEOH010001109.1, read on the forward strand.
TGCTGAAAATCTATTCTACATATAAGCAAACAAATAATATTCACTATAAAGAATGTGACATACGGAAGGGTTTCGACAATCACAAAATCGATATTCATATTTTGGAAATTTAAATCTCTAGGGATTAGGAATGGGTTTCAAAATACAATTTACATTTATCACCATATATTTTCACTCTTTTTTTTATTTTATTCCCTGAAATAGATTTTTAAGATTTATTGTTATCCGGAAAATATATAGAGTATTTATATAAATGTTTTGGAAACCTATTTGCCTTGATGCTTACAATTCTTTAAAATTCTCTTTTTCCAATTATTTTACGAGCTTCAGGTGAAATTCAATGCATGCAATCTATACCTTTCTTTAAAACTCCGAGGAATGTTAAGATTTTATTTCTTTTTTTATTTATTTTGCTCCGGGTAAAACACAACTGTTTACCAATTCGGATCGGTCACATGACATTGTTAGGGGTCGGCTCCTAGTAAGCTACTTGTAGAAAGCCCACAATTTGTTGTTGTTTCTCATACCACTTAGACAAACCAAGCATTGAGCAGGCTGGCTGCTCAATTTAAGGTGAAGGGGTGCCCCTTTCGTTTTAATAAGCAGCGTTAAGGTGAAAAGACGACTTTGCTCAAGTGGGTCAATTTTGTCACAGGCAATTTTGAAGCAGGGACCAAACAGAAGATCCATAGACTTGGCCTTCCACTCCTAGAGGTATTGATTGAGAGAACATGGAGGACATTGTGACCACGAATATAAACTTCGTACCTCAGTCACCTTTAACCCTTTAAAGGTCACCATAATAAATTCATTGGAATTTAGTGTAATTAGTTCATAAATGCTATCTATGAACCTTGTAAATATAAAATATAAGTTTTCTTTACATTCCTTAGGAGGGTTTGCCTTAGAGGATACCTAAAAAGGGTTTGGTTTGGAGTGCTATGATCCACTCTTTTGCAAGACGAGGGCTAATGAGATCGGGACAAACTGCTTAAAGCCGATTCCGGACGGCTACGAACATCCATGCTCCAGTGGGATTCAAACCCACGAACTACGGCCCCGAAGGCCAGCACCCTAACCAATCGACCATCGTTAGGCAAGGAGGTTTTGAGGAGAAGTTTAACTGACTAACTCCTCCCCTTGTACAGCTTGAACATTATACTTTTTAAAAGTTTATCTATACTAGAAGAACAATAAATATTAATCCTTCAAATGATATAATAAATAAATAGCTTAACAATTTATCAGAAGGATTTCTATAGATACTTTTATTTGGGGTCATAAGAAGGATAAATTGAATTACTGAATTCTCAGGTACAGCAAGTTTAAATACATATATTTCAAAAGAAAAAATAAATTAAATGTAGAGCTATCATCTGCTATAAATTTAAAATGTCAAAAACATAAAAAAAATCGAAAAATCATCCATGCCTTTAAAAAGTTTTTTTTAAATTGCAGAAGCTCTTGAATCTACATTATTGGCTTCTATACATCACAGATGTATGGGATTGGAGCTGTAAATAATTATGCAAAGATAAAGTAAAGTACTCCAAAAAGTAAAGTTTAAAAGAAAGATGTTTAATAGGTGGTTTCGCTACGAAACCACTGTCCGCTAAAGGGTTACAGAACACGGCGGATCTTAAGCCCAGAATTATTTATTGTTTCTCGTGCCACTTGGACAAACAAAGCACGATTGAGCCGGCTGGATGCTCAATTTAAGGTGAAGGGGTGCGTGTTTCGTTTTAATGAGCACCTTTAAGGTGAAAGAACGACTTTTCTCAAGTGGGCCAGTTTTGTCATAGGCAATTTTGAAGCATGGACCAAGCAGAAGACCCATAGACTTGACCTGCCACCAACAGAGGTATTGATTGAGAGAACATGGAGGACATTGTGACCACGAATATAAACTATGTGCCTCAGTCACCTTTAAAGAACACGGCGGATATTGGGTCGGCTCGGGTTCCGAACCCACAACCTCTCAGTCAGAGATCGTTGTTTTTGCCGACTGAGCTACCGTGGCTCCCCAAAATTTATGTTACATATTAGAAAAATGACAAAGATACTATTTAACTCACACTTTAAATGCAGCCAAAGAGAGACGAGCTCTTTCCCAAGCGAACTGACATACTAGTGTTAAACAGTAAACTAGCCAGCCATCCTTATTTCACATAAAATTTATATAAACATTTTTGGGAAAGTTTAAATCCAAATTCAACGCATTTAAAACAATAAAAATTATTAAAACTTTTTCGAAGGTACCACTGACTTCTTTAGTGTTGTTATAGAAAAGACTTACAAGTGAATGGAACATGCTCAAAAAGACAATCGCTTGGAGCGCTAGGTCTACTTTACTGTTACACAGTGGATATTAAGATCAAGACCTCCTGCTTAAAACCTATTCTGAAAGACTACGAGCATCCAATCTATTAGCAGGATTCGAAAGATACAATGGCAATACTAGCATATAAAAATTAACCCGTGTTTTCAAGTTAGCTCAAAAGGTAATTATCTGTATATACGTGTACGCAAACTTTTACATGCTTTACACTCATACCTGCCAATTCATACTGCAGAGCAATAATGAGTCTGCTTAGCTTTTTGTAATTAAACATCTGATTGTCTAGATCTGACAGAAAATGCGTATGATTTCTCTGTGTAATGACACTAAAAACAATGCCTTTCTCTCTACTATAAATTAAGAATGGGATAATAATGAAGTCCTAGACTAAAGGCAAAACTCTCGATTGTTTCAATCTAATATCACAATTTAAAAGCACTATTTTTATGACTTCATCAACAAAAGTAACACCCAGTGAAACCGTATATATTAATACAAGTTCATAGTTTAATTTAAGGTATATCATGTACACAAAAGGGTTTTGTTTATGAGATTTTAGAGAATAAAATTCTTTTCTTAAATCTTCAGAAGCTCACCTAGTACTTAATTATTCTGATGAAAGTCATTAACTTTTACTAAATAACTTATTTTTGATGCTAAAAAGAAAAGAACATAATTTTGATCATTTAGATATTTAATATTATAATTATTTAACTGTTTTATTTGTATTATTTACATTTCTTTGAAAACGCCTCTAGCTACAGCAAATAATCAAGTAGATTGTATGCATTATCGAATGAAAAAAATATTTTTATACATTTCTAAAACACATTTTTTTAGCTTCCTTCATTTTTGTCTTCAAATTTCTGGGTTTCATATTCATATTAATTCTTTCTTTGAAAAACATATTTCTGAATAGTCATTATACATTTTCTATAAATTTGATTACTCCTGGCCTTTTTAATACTGTAAATGGATTCCATGAAAGAGTTTTTACAGATATACTACATTTATTTTTCTTACTGATCGAAAATTTACTGAAATTAATAATCAAAGCACTGAATCGCTTGCAATAAGTCTGTCCTTTGAACAGAATACAGTTCCTTGTGGGAACATTAAATACTGTACTTCTCTTAAACTTCTCGGCGCAACATCCGCTAGGGAGCCAGGGCATACGGTGCCAATCTCCGTTTACATGAAAAAGTGCCCTGGGGGGCGAAGAATATGTTCCGATTAGGTGGTTAATCTTACAAAGAACCCCCAGTGTTTAGTTCCCAAGCACGCTTGGTCTTCAGGTCATCTACTCACTGAAGGGATGAAAGGCTGAGTCAACCATGCCTTACCCGGGGATAGATTCTCGGACCTGTGTCATGGGACCGCAAAGCGCTACCTCAACGCTACTGGGATTCTCAGACTGTACTTCCTTTAAAGGTTTTTTAACTGAATGTAAGATACAGTACTCCAATGCGACTATTAAACAGTTGCTAAAATATGCGTTTATTATAACATAAAAAATCTATACAGTATTAATTCAACGATGAGTGGAATTGTATTCAATGAGTATAATATGTTAATTTAACAATCACAAGAGTTCAAGTATTGATATTTGGTTAGTATCATTAATACGTGTTATACTGAGAATTTCGTTAAGTAGAGTGCTGATTGCAATGAAAAATTGAGGTGCATAACTAAATATCATAACAACAGTAATAAATAAAAAATTTCAATTTTTTAAGCATTTATTACAACTTTTTTCTTTTACGAAAGCATCTAATGAAGTTACCTTTAATCTTAAAGCCGATTTTGAACTGATAAGCAAAATTGCGGATCCGAATCACAATTTTTCAAGGCCTTGCACCCTGACCACTCGGCCGTCGCTCTCAATTTGACATTAACAGTTGTTAAGTTATGTGAGATACCTATGCCCGTCTAGACGTCACAAAGAAACTAGTCAGATGCATTGAGATATGATCAAAGTGGATATTTGATTTTTCAGATTTAAGCTTTCTGCGTAAAAAATGTAATGTTAAATTTGTGAGAATGGATTAGATGACTAAAATATTTTCATTTAATTGAAGTCTGTTTTTCGCTATATTTATTCTCCTTACTTTGTTCAAAAGTAACAACATTAGTCTAAAGTAAAAATTACAAAATCGACGGCAAAATCAAAATGCTCTTTACCTCTTTAAAGAAATCTTTAGGTGTGTACGGAGTAACGATGTTCCAGTGATCTTATTTCTTCTCTGGTAGTCAGGAGCTTAATTGTAGTGTTTTTTTTGGGTTGGACCACTTAAAATGGACCTAAAGTTTTCGCTAGGTCAGCGTGGCTTACTTCTATTCACTGTTGAGAACGGTCACAATAGTTGCTGCTGTAATCATTCATGGGTCAAGTAAAAAACACTATACCTTCCTGATCTTCATGATATAGAGACAGCAAGATTATGTGGCCCTAGTCCCTCTGTCCTATTTCATTCAGTAAGCATGAATAGCAGACAACTAGATATTATAAATAGATAATATAATAAATTTGTGCGTTCATAACACAAAGTAACTAGAGAGGAGCGTTTAGGGATAGAGAAACACGAATTAATAACTGGTAATATTTATCAAAGCAAACGTATAATGTTACTAACAATTAAATGCTTCTTTAGATCGATTAAGCCAAAAAGAAGATTACTGTTCAACCTTATTGGTATAGCAAACCACGGACCAATTTTCGTCCACTTTAACTTGTTGCGTTTGAGTTATTGCTTTCACGCAAAGACAGACAAAGACCCGCTCATGCACGCACAGCCAAGTTCTACCTACCTAATTCGCTACATTTATGAGATACCATTTTCACGCAGACATTGACCGGCAGACACGCACAAAAAGAAGTTTCATTCACTGAGATTGTTGAGTTTTCTGAGTTACGTGAATACACACGCACACTCACAAACGCAAACGTTTTTTCACATTTTTGTCAAGGGGGATCTAGGGACGAACAAATCAGACAGAGGCTTTTGGAATGTTCTGAAGAGTTCTTTAATTTTATAAATTTTGATATATACAGATTTTTATAAAATCAGCCGAGATTGATTACTCATCATAGATTACATCGAGATCGAGTACGTCCTCTTACATAGCCGAATCCTGTAAAATGGAAGATTTATATGTTTACATAAAAATACATTTCAGTAGATTTTATCTATTTATTTATTTTATATATTTCCATATACACTGTCTACCAATAAGGGATGTGAGACAGCTGATATTAATAAATGTGTTCCTGGTTTTTCAATAATCAAAAGAGGAATCAGACAGTAATTTGTCTCAGAAATTTTCTTTCAGCAAATATGGCTCGGCAATTGACGTGAAAGCAAAATGAGGAGAATGATAGATTTTTTTCTAAACATGCAGCGAGGTAACGTATAGCTGATTTTATTGAGGGAGGTAAAGGAATTCTTACAATGACCCAGGCTCTTCGCTCATACAGCAGTTGACAAACTGAATGACCAGTCACCACGACAGCAACCACAACAGCTATAAAACTGCATGTGACTTACGCAAGGTCCATCATGGTTCGAGAATTAATATGGTCTACTCCAGCAAAGAACAAGCTCTACATAGCCAAGTTCTGGTCTACCAGAGAAGACACCAAAGAAAGATCACTCAGGTGAACCCCGGGCTCGTGACACACGTATATACCTAAAGGAGGTATACCTCTGAGGTTGTCTGTCATTTATCACTACCCAGAGGACACGTACGGCTTGAAGCTCGTGGACGCGGACGCTTATCCCCTTATTGAGGGAGGTAAGAGAATTAACTCGTTACCGACCTAGCTGATTGCCATACGGCGTCCTGAAGACGAGCCGACGCGATAGTCGTGCTCGACTATCACTCATGTTCAACTTTCGAAATCCACCAATCCGGAATTCCGTCTGTCCAGACGTACCGTCCGCGCCCAGGGTGGTCGCCACGATCTGAAGGATCGAGGGCGCCGAATTAATTATATCGCTCCATTTATGGAATGTACAATTTTAGATTTTAACTTTAACGGTTCCATTCTGAACCACTAAGTCACTATACTGGTATTTACTGAGCCAATCCTGGGGGTGCCAACCGAACTTTATTTATTTTCAAAAGATACATAATGCATGGGTGACAATGGAATATTTACAATATTTACAAGATATATACAAGTTGATATACAGATTTACACTATGTCTTCTTCCATGCAGTATATAAGGCAGCAATCAAAGATCCTGAGAAGTCCATTCCTCGATTTTGCTGAGTTGATTAAGTTCATAAGTAATCCTTTCTTGAAGTTGTATGGGAAGTAGTTTTTTCTTATATGGTCGTGCAGCTTGCAATCGTAGACTATACTGAGGGAGGTAAATGGGCTCCTGGTTTTTCAACAATCAAATAAGGAATCAAACAGCAATTTGTCCCAGAAATTTCACTTCATCAAATATGGCTCGGCAATTGACGTGAAAGCGGAATGAGGAGAATGGTAGATTGTTCTCTAAACATGCAGCTAGGTAACATATATAGCTGACTTTTATTGAGGGTGGTAAATGTGATCCTGGATTTCCAATAATTAAAAAAGGAATCAAACAGCATTTTGTCTCAAACATTTCAAATCATCAAATGTGGGTCGGCAATTGACGTGAAAGCGAAGAATGGTAGATTGTTCTCTAAACATACAGCTAGGTAACCACAGTAGCTGCGCCTCGATCACCCGGTGGCACTAACGTTCGGTCTTTTTTAAACGATTCTTGCAAGTTTTACATATTCCAGAGAGTTTGTTATGAAAATATCTTGTGAATATATTAAATTCCAATTGTTTTGCTTCTTGTAAATGTAATATAGTAGATAAAGTATTACTGATACATATATGTACCATATTTTGGAATAATTGGGACATATATAAACCCCTTCTATAAATATGTATAAAACACTTTACAGAAAATGTTTTACCTTCTGAAGCCCAAACACTGATATTTATTTAGTTTTATTTTTAGTCTTGCTTAAAAATGTTTAAGAAAAAAATTATGTTTTTAAAATATATATTTAAAAGAACAGTGTCACTTCAGGCGCAATCGGTATAATAGGTTCATATCCTGATCTGTAAAAATGCACAACATATATTAACTATTCAATATTTTGATTTGCACGTATTTTCTTAAAGTATAAATCTACTCATTTATTGCACAACTAAGCATCTAATACACGAATAAGCATAAGCAACTGGCATATATATCGGTAAATATAGCTTGTATCACACAATTAGGTTATTGGAAGGAATAGAGATAATCACCCAAAGTTCAAATGGATCTTAAATATCCCCATATTTATTCGCCAATACATGTTGGAAGATTTAAAAGATAATGTGCATATTGCTTTGAAATATTTCTATTTCTAAAGCTCTGAAAAATGTACATCTCTGGTTTGAAATATATTTTATTCAATATTGGCGAGTTCTGGATATAGTTTTATATGGAAATACAAATATATTTTTCACTCCTTTCCTTCTAAAACGTCTCTAAGAAATGCGGGTTTCTTATACTCTTCTATGCCATCACACAAAGTGATTCTTCATAGCTGTAAGGTTCCCCCCCATCCTTATGTAAAAGTCACGCTCCAGAAGGGAAAACATAATGGGCATATTGCACTGAAGATTTATAAAATTTATCGGTACCTTTTTTTAAACCCCATTATATCATTTATACATGTATAATAATGTTGCAGATATCTTATTGTCATTTACGCAAATTGTGAATTACACTTATATAATTAGATAAAAAAGACGAGATATAAATAAATTAAATCTAAGATACAAGTAAAATATCAGTCTGATATTCTACCGATATCGTTTGGAGCCAATTGAACATCTGTATCCTACTGCATATAATTTTTACAGCAGTGCTAATAACACTAGTAATTAACTTAGGTCGCCCAATTTCCAAGTTAGAGCACTTGTTCCCCTTTTATGTTGCATATGGCACTGCTTGCAATTTAACAATATATTTTCTCTAATACGGGGTTTTAACATAACATTCTTTTCTGGTGAAATGAAAAGAAATAAAGAAAATACACTTCCTGGTATAGCAACCCATATAAAAAGAGGGGTAAGATATTGTTAAGTTCAGCTTCAATCATTCCAAGGTTATTTCATAAAAGCCAAAACTGTACCAATGAGCTGAGACTACTGATAACAAGACCGAAGAAATTATAAGAATAGGGCTATTTTTAAAATGGCATTCAAAGAGCATTTCAATTCATTGCAATCGTTTTTAAGCAATATACAGCAGCGTTAACATATATTATGCTCATATTTCTTATATACAATGCTGATAACAATTAGTAAAAACAGAGGTGCACATCTCAATATTACTACAGGTCTAAATATAAAAATTCACCATTCTACGGCCAATACCCTCTAATTATGTTGCACACATTCGTATGTACAGACATCATATCGAAGTTAATCAAATTTCCTTCATGGATGATCAGCATAGATAGTGAAACTTTCATAGTTTTAAGTACATAGTACATTGGTGTGTCCTTGTACGTAAGTAGAGACGTAAAGCTATAACTCGTCAAAATGGACTCAGGCATGATCAAAATGAGTATTTTTTCTTGAAGTTTAACAACATATTTTGTCTTATATGTGGGTTTCCACATAACATTCTTTTTTTTTATGAAAGGAAACGAAATAAAGAAAACACAATTCCTGGTATATAACACCCCATAAAAAAAGAGGGGTAAGATATTGTTAAGTTCAGCCTGATTCATTAAACGGTTACTTCATAAAAGCCAAAACTGTCCCAGCTGAGACAACCGATAACAAGCACGAAGAAATTTTAAGAATGAAGCTATTTTTTAAAGTGGCGCCAAACGATGGCCGATTGGTTAGGGTGCTGGCCTTCGGTGCCTTAATTCGTGGGTTCGACTCCCACAGTGGCATGGATGTTCGTAGCCGTTCGGAATCGGCTTTAAGCAGTAGGTCCCGGTCTCATTAGCCCTCGTGTTGTAAAAAGTAGACCGTAGCCCAGAAAACCAAAAAACCAAATTTTTAAAGTGGCATTCAAAGAGCACTGCAATTTGAATCATTGGGTTCGATTAATCCTGCATCCGGGGATTTTATCTCCAGTTGCAGGGTTTGAAACTGATGGGAGTGAGAAACATTTCTTCTGTAATCAAAGAACAAGTAAGATGTATCAGTGGTTCTAAATGTACTCTCGTTGGGATTTCAGTATGTCGCAGTTGGGAAAACCTCTTCTCAGCACTTAAAGAATCAAAATGAAGAGAGCGCTCTTCATAAATCAAAGAAAATCAACGTCATGATTAAAAAATTAAAAAAATATAAAAAATTAATGAAAATTTAGAAACGCTTTTTTATTTATATAACTTTTCACGGCAATAAAATAGTAAATAACTGTAACTTACTCGTCGTAAGCCTCAAATTCATGGTTCTGTCTCCCGCACTGCCATATTTTTCTAAATCTCTCAATAACTAAAATTATTTGTATTTTCTTTTAAAGTATTATTCTTGAAATTGTTTTCGTATTTTTAAATTTAATTTTATTTTTTTTATTTCAACTTATGATTTTTAGAATGCTAACTTTGTTAAATTCACTGATAATTGTACGGATGCCCCTGGTCGCAAAGATATTAGTGTTTTTTCTTTCTGGGTCAACCAATGGGTTTTGATTCTTAATAAATGCCAAGTTCTCCAACTCTAGACTTTGTTGCCTGGTGCGACGATTGCAATTCGACTAAGAGTTCTTTTGGCCCAGCAACCAGGACAAATCAAATAATAGGAGCTAATCTCCAGTGTAATTAATCGGTGAAAAATATTTCAACAATTTCATATTTGTATATACATATATAAATAACTTTGATTTATGTAATTGTTTTAATATAACAATAGCTATTGGAGAGGTTCTTTTATAAAGAAGAACTAATAATTTTTCTTTCATATATCAGTAATCAAAAACTTAAAACCAGTTATACGACACCGACTAAATAATCCTAATAACAGCTTCCTTTTAAAATGTCTTTACGGAACAATTTTTTCAGCGAATTTTGTAAGAATAATTTTCTATTTTAATACCTACTCCAATCTCCCTGTTTCAATGTTGTTGACATAAAAACGAATTTTAAATCACACCGCTTCAAGCTCTGAAGGAATTTCACGAGTTTTTTAATGTATGAGTTCAACTAATATGGTTATTGCATGTGTAATTGTTTCTGTCTAGACGTCTAGTATCTACAGTTTTCTTACCTGTTTAGACTCTGTCTAACGATTGACATTTTCATCCCCCCTCTCCACTCAACATATGTACTTTATACTTTCGCACCATCGCTAAACGTTAAATTTAAGAAAGCGTTTAACGACTGTTCTTTATTTACTACGAACAGTTTGTCTTAACAGTAGTACTCCAGCAAAGACGAAAGGAGAGTGCGGCTGTCTGACTCTATCAAAATAAAAAGAAAAGAAGAAGAAAAAAAAAAGTGAGCGAGAAGTAAAATTCTGGTTAATCAAGAGCGAGCTCCGGTCTCGCGATTGGAAGAGACGTTGATGACGTCAGGAATAAAAAGCAGATGTTTCTCTGGTGCCTTGCGTCACAGCTTTCTCGGAACGGTTACGGTTTAATCTCGAAAGCAGCCGCGTTCGATTGCGTGAGGCTGTGCTTTTATTGCTTTGGTTACTAGAGGATCTAGAAAAGGGCATGTTTTTGGGAGAATTCTCGATAAATTTAGACGAAGTACTTAGGATTGTCAGAGCCGGCCTCTTTTCATCACCGGGGATTATGAAATCGGCAAAAGTTTAAAATTAAGCCAGCCAAACACCATATGAGGCTTCTCGTAAACAATAATTTTTGGGGATATGGAGGAGGGGGCGCTGAGCGTAATTTGAAAGGAAAAATCAATGGGGATGAATAAAAAAAAGGAAATGGTTCATTTTCCCTTGCATAGCAATAATGTCCCTGTTTATCCTTTTATAATTTTTTCTTCATTTGTAATTAATATATCTTGATTAATATGAAAAAGAAGAAGACAAACAATAGAGTTTTGAATTATATAACGAGAAATTATCTAACATAGAAAGATAAATGAGACTTTTTTGTTGTTGCTGTTGAAAGTGAAATTGAAAAATAAACGTCTCCTCGTTATTTTTGACTCGTTTTCAAGAAATTAAACATTGGATATTATAATTCATTATATTTTGTAATAACTAGAATTTTGAAGTTTCTTTTAAAAAGAAATATAATTACTTTAAGGCTTAAATTTTATAGTTCGTTTAAATTTTGAAGTTAATTTTTAAATAAAAAAATGAATGCGCACAACTAGTCATAAAGACAAAATTTCAACATTCTATGGCTAATCGTTTTTAAGCAATATACAGCAGCGTTAACATCCCTTATGATCATATTTCTTATATAGAGTTCTGATAACAATTAGTAAAAATAGAGGTGAACATCTGAATGTTACGACTGTTCCAAATATAAAATTTCATCATTCTATGGCCAATTCTCTTTAATTATGCTGTACATATTCGTATGTACAGACGTCAGATTGAAGTTAATCAAATTTCCTTCATAGATGATCAACATAGATATTGAAACTTTCATTGTTTCCTTGTACGTACGTTGAGACGTAAAGCTATAACTAGTCAAAAGGGACTCAGGCGTGATCAAAATAAGTATTTTTGCTGAAATCTAAACTTCGAAATTTGTTATTACAATATTTACTTTACTTCACACAAGAAAGTAAAAATATATCTAATATATCTTGATTAAAATGAAAAGGAAGAATACAAACAAAATTGAATTTTGAATGATATAACGAGAATTTATCTAACATAGAAAGATAAATGAGATTTTTGTTGTTGCTTTTGAAAGTGAAATTGAAAAATAAATGTCTCCTAATTATTTTTGACTCTTTTTTAAGAAATTAAACATTGGATATTATAATTCATTATATTTTGTAATAACTAGAATTTTGAAGTTTCTTTTAAAAAGAAATATAATTACTTTAGAGCTCAAATTTTACAGTTCGCTTAAATTTTGAAGTTAATTTTTAAATAAAAAAAGGAATGCGCACAACTAGTCATAAGGACAAAATTTCATCATTCTATGGCTAATCGTAAGCAATATACAGCAGTGTTACTATCCATTATGCTGATACTTCTTATATAGACTCCTGATAACTCTTAGTAAAAATAGAGGTGCACATCTGAATGTTACAACAGTTCTAAATATAAAAAATCATCATTCTACAGCTCTTTAATTATGTGGCACATATTCGTATGTACAGACGTCAGATCGGAGTTAATCAAATTTCCTTCATAGATGATCAACATAGATATTGAAACTTTCATAGTTGTACGTACGTAGTACATCGTTGTGTCCTTGTACGTAAGTAGAGACGTAAAGCTATAATTAATCAAAATGAACTCAGGCACGATCAAAATAAGCATTTTTGCTGAAATCTAAACTCCGAAATTTGTTATAACAATATTTACTTTACTTCACACAAGCAAGTAAAAATATAGAAAGCAAAGAAACAATTAAGTATCAGGTAACGGTAATTATCTAATAAAAGAAAATAATTTTTTATTTTATTTTATTTAATTTTTATTTCTATTTTTTATTTATTCATTTATTTTTATTTATTTTTTTTTACAGAAAATAGAAATAGAAAGAACAATTTTGTCTCAATAAATTAATTTTTCATGCTTTAACTACGCATATTATACACTTTGTGTATGACAGATTTCTCAAGTTAATTAAGTTGCATCTTCTGTATTTCTGAATTTAAATACTGTGTACAATACAGTAAT